>CAIGRE010229305.1:0-10997 GCA_903798275.1 Fraxinus angustifolia subsp. syriaca | reverse complement strand
ATGGATTTAATTAATTAAAAATATTTATTAAATAATGATAATAAAGTCACAGTTTGTGATTAATGGTCACAGATTCATAATTATAAGTTACAGATTTATTTAATGGTCACATATCGTCAAATTTGATTATTTCGAGGTCACATATCAAAAAACATTTACGTCACATATTATTTCGAGGTCACAGATTTTTAAATTAGTTGGTCACAAATTATTTTCTAGTCACGTATTAATAAATTTTTAGGTCACAGATATTACCAACCATTTGGTCATAGACTACCGCCGCTACCACTATGGCGGCCATCACCACCACCACCGCACCATGCCCAACTGCCGCCACCACCAACGCCAAAGAAACACACCACTGCCGCCAAAAACGCCGCCATGACACAAAAATCACCATCCATGTCGCCGCCAATGACACAGAAATCACCACACCACAACCACCACAAACCTGCCACTACTTCCACCCTCGTCCAGGCTAACACCACTATAGACATCACCACCCCATCACACCACCACCGCCACCAGATCGGACCAGCTGAGAGCCCCAACCGCCATATCTACCACATCAAAACGACATCAAAAAACAAAGAACCACCACTTTCATTCTCAATATATTCGAACATCACCTGACTGAATTCATCCGACATTAAACAACAAAGTAAAGTAGAATAAAGAAATATCACCACCGATTATTCCTAATTTGCTCAAGCAACCATCATCGCTGCACCCAACAACTTTTTACTGAGTAGTAGCTCACAGCGGCACAGATCAAACCGAGCACGTCCGCGATTTGCACGCCCAAGGTATTTTCTCCTTCTGACTGGAGGCCGATGATGTAGCTCAAAAGGAGAAGAGACATCGTGAGGCAGGAGATCGACGGCGGCGTAAGCATCGATTATGGGGTCGTGGGCCTGTTGCAGGAAGAATGGTGGAGTGAAATAGGAAGATGGGGGGTGTGTGTGGTTTGGCTGGATGGCAGCGTCGCCTCAGCCCAGTGAGTCATCGCGCCATTCACAGGGGGGAAAGGAGGAGGGGAGGGGAGGAAAACGGGAGGTGAGAGATGGAGGAGAGGGAGTAGCGTGTGTTAAAATTAGGGTTTTAATATATATTACTTGATTTTTGAATAAATAAATTTTGGACCTGATTTTTAAAAAGTTATCTTTAAACACTTGGATTTATGTAATTTTCCCTTAAAAAATAACTATATTATTATGGCTATCTATCAAGTTCAACTGGTATGGGCTTTGCAATGTGTAGAGACCCAATACTAGTCTAATTGAGGTTGATGGGATTAATATATAAAGAACATCATACGGTTGTGGTTCCCAAGTCAAGTCATTCACACGATCTCCCTTATCTTCTTTTTCCATCTCTTGATATTCATATGAATTGATTCTAGATGTATTAAAGTATAAAATATAACAATCAGTACTTTAAATATCGTTTACGATTTCTATTAGATTAAGCTAGCCTATGGGTGGTACTCTCTTATTGATAGATTAGAATTGTTTTTTATTTCAAAAAGGTCATTAGAGACCATCAAGTTTGTATAGGTGTTTATTGTTGTTTAATGAAAGGTTGTTAAGAGAACATGATGAGGATGCTAAAGTAAGACAAGTCCAGCGGGGATGTGTGGATGCATCTACTAAGTTTGTCATCCAACTTGATTATTGCTTCGAAGTTGTTTCTCACCACTATTTTTTTATGTTTTGTACTGTAAGTCTGTGATGTGCAAACTATACCAATTATACCGTATGCGAACAGTTGTAAAGTTTTATAATATAACTATGAAGCTAGGATGTCAAACTCGCATGGATTAAAAATCAAATTCTTACTGAGTACTATAATGAGAATAGCCCTTACTTGATCTAGATGATCGAATTAAAGTATCAATGTTTTTTAACCTATTCTACGGTGAAATTTTGACTAAATCAACAATTGAAAACAAGTTTTAAATATTAAGCAACATGAGAAGAGCATGGGGTTTTGATTTCATCTAACTATCATTATGTTTCTCAATTTTCTAATTATATCCAATGAATCCTAATATAATTCTATTCACTCCCTCGAGTTTCAAGTAAAAATTATTCCTAGAATTTAATTCAAATATCTCTATTTCGAATTAAAAATATAATAATTATCAAGTTTTATAGTTCTTATGTGGAATCGCTTCAAAGGGTTTATACTTTCTATCAAAACCTACAAACATAGGTCGTTTTATTCCATGATCACGTCTAAGGTTCTCTCTCTCTCAAGGGCCGAAATTCAAACAATCAAATCATTCCATCAATAGCCAGTTAATTGATAACTTTAAGAATAAACTTTGATGGAAAACCTTAAAGAAATACTAAAAATTATCAAAACATTGTGTCAAGTATAGTCTACATCAAACCCAGAAGAATTAGTTCATGATGGATAAAAGAAAAACTATGAAGTTCATAATAAAAAAACATATAGAGAAGAAAAAGATAAAACTGTTTTGGAGTTGAATCGATCTTCTTCACGTTATTGCCTTCAATCTCTTTCTTGATATCTCAATTTTACCTCATATAATTCCTCTTAAAAATTGGTCCCTAGGGTGGTATTTATGCTTTCTTGAAGTCCTTCAATGATTTGGAGTGGAATTGGGATTTTAAAAGATGAATTAGAATTCAAACCCTAGCTGAAATGACGAGTGGTGCCTAAGCACCCAGATTGGGCATCTGAGTGCTGCGATTCTAGGTCAGGTTGACGCTTAAGCACTTTGACGTGGTGCCTGGGTGCCTACTTTCAGGGAAACAATCAGCAACGTGGCACCTAGGCACTTGCCCAGCTTCATTTGCACTGTATAACCTTCGGTATGTTTGTCATACCTTTTTTTTCCGATTTTCGATTGAGGTGATTCAAAGTACATTGGAAAGATAACTCAAATGGCTACAATTTTATTTGAAATGGCTTTTTTCCAATTCAAACATTTTTTATGTCCAAAATAGGTCTTAATCCCCAGCTAAAATTTTGGAACATACTTGTGAGGTTGAAAATTGATCTAGGAAAATATTTTGATTATAATTTCTCCTTTTTGACTTCTAAATGCATCCTATCGGCTCTTAGTAATTTTTAATTACTATTTTGTGGCCTGAATTAACTATTGAAAAGTTACAATTGAGTCCTCAAACTTTAGCTTTTAGCTTTTTTATAGTTATTTACTTATTTCTTTCAATTCAAACTCTAATAATCAAGGGTCACCAAATCAACATCAAAATTTCCTTGATTCATGCCAACATCACTCATTTCTCCAAGTTTTGCACCATTCACACCAATTCCCTTAACCTATAAAACAACTCAAAAATACAAATCAAAACGTTCAAAAACTCTAAAAATCTAATGAAATATTAAGATTAAGTAGCATTAATATGATGAGAGAAACACACTCATGAAAGTCTCAACTCGTGTTGGTCATTAATTTGCAAGTTAAACTCTCATATATCTAGCATCATCCTTATAAACCTCCACTCACGTTGAGCATTAACTATTGAATAGAACCCGATTCATACATCAAATATCGCCCTTATAAGCTTCAACTCACGTTGATCATTAACTAACGAGTGAAACTCGATTCATAAATCTAATATATATAATAAAAAATAAGCCTTGAATTGCGTTCAGTATTAAACAATGAGTAAAGCTCAATTTATACACCGAGTATTGCTATAAGAGGCCTCAACTCGCATAGAAAATAGATAAACGAGTAAGAATCAAGTGATTCGTTAAATGTTACTCATAGCAGCCATGAATTCACTCTAACAGTAAGCAAGCAGACAAAGTCAAGATGAACGATTCAAATTGTCCCACAAAGGGAACATTTCATCAAATTTCACGCAAGGGCAAAGGCTATCAAGACTTCATACGATTGGCACAAGATATGAATGGTGAAAAATCCGTTAAATCCAATACCCATGGGGGACCTAAATGCAGCGGGAATTTTCCGTCTAATTGAGTACATGACGTGGGAATCAATATCCCAAGCGTAGTACGGGGAGAACTTTATCCCCATCCCGTTTAAAGTCCATTTCAAGATATATATTTTTTTATCATACAAAAGGAAAAGAATCATATTCACCTCTAAAGGAAACATGAGTTTCTTTAACAAAAAAAAAAAAAAAGGTAATGATTTTCACCAACTAAAGACATTCAAAATAAAAGTAAAAAATAAATACATAAAAAGGTGTTAAATAGGGTATGGGACCTATCTGCTCGTCCTAACTCGCCTCCATACCGACCCACCTTTACCTAGTATGAGATTTTGTAATGAGACAAAAATACCTAATAGGGTGTGGGGACACAAATGGTTGCCTTAACGCCGACCTTTCCTATTGCCATCCCTAGCACAGGACATCATGCATGTGGTAGTTGTATGCGTTGAACGAACTCATATACAAAACGCCGAAACTCGACACCTACTAATATCTTGAAGAGTACGACAAATGAGCCCAGACAACTAAGTCATTTAATAGAATAAACGAAATTTTGAGTTAAATTAAACTAAGTATGCATAAGATATAAATAAAACCAAATCAACATATATAGCATGGCATATGCATCAAACGCCCAAAAAGGCCAACGCTCTGAGGTGGGAAATGTATCAAGACTTATATAGATCTAAAATACTCTTAAACATTGACTTCAAAAGTAGGTGAATTAAGGTTGAAGTAGAGCAAGAGAATGGATCGAGAAGAGAGGTCATCCCATTGTTAGTATAACCCTCATCTTTGTTCCTTGAATCGTCTCCAATAGTGAATGGGGTAAAATCACTTGAACTTACCACTTGACGAGTCTTGGAGAGCCATTCCTTTATGTGGTCATACCCCTATATACAATGATTTCGCATCATACATTATCACGTAGTCCTTAAACTCGGACAACTCTTTATAAGCTTTGGTTGTAGCCTCTGATCAACTCTCTAGATGTCTTTAGGATGCGACCAGTTATTTTTTTCTACTTCACCTCCTTATTTTTTTCCAGCACTTTTTTTTTTTTATAACTTTCATCAATCTTTTCCATGGAATCGTCTGCCAAATTTTTTCACCAAATAAATCGCTTCTTAATCCAACATTTGCTCGTAGGCTTCGAGTACACAGGAGAGCGACTCCCCACAACCGATGGCATGTAGGTGAGAGAAAATGAAGGAGGATAAGATAAATGGGAGAGGTGAAGGAAAGAAATGAAACCTAGAACTAAGAAAAGTACAAAAGAGAGAGATAAAAGGCATAGCTTCTTGTTCTCTATCAACATCACTTTCTTAGTTAGAATGAAAGTATCAGGTCGACTAAGAATGTGCGAGAGTCAATTTCTAAACCAAAATAGAAGCTTTGGCACGTCTCTTTTTTTTTTTTTTTTTCTTTGCTTTAGTGGTGGTCGCGAATTATGCCGCTCTTACAGGCTCTAGATCAAAATCTATATGAAGAACGGCCATGTATGATTTATGACTCGTGAAAACTAAGATAAAAAACAAAAAGAGAGAGAATTTGTGAGGGACAAAAATATACCTTTAGGACAGTCCATCCCCACAGCCAACAATGCTTCATTTGCAAGGACAGGTGTAAATTTTTTAACAAGAAAGCCTCAGCACAACTAGATCTTCATACTTACCTCCGGTGAACTTTATATTGAAAATGACATATTTCAGGTGACCTGCTATAGGAAAGGAAAAATCTCCCTCAAAAGGACTGGCAAAAATAAACATTACTTTCTAACCCTTTTTTGATGAAAGACGGAGGATGATCTTAGAATCGGATCAACTTTTACAAATAACATAACAATCATAGTCTTATAACAACTTCATCTTGTAGAACATTTGAAGAGGTTCCATCGAATGGAGAGTGCTGTTTTTTGGACACAAAGTACAAAAATAAACAAACATCAACGTGCATTGGACCGGTTCAGGCAAGACACCACAATTGTTTAGGAAGGTTAAAATGAATGGATGTATGGGGAACCTGAGACTCGCTTTCAAGCTATTGGTATAATTATGACCACCATCTCATTACCCTTAGGCAGATTCTCGGTGAGCATGTAAAATAGTTTTAGGGCCTTTACCAAAGAAGCCCCATCAAAATGATTGGGATGTCCTGGTATATGCAAATGAATTGGGATACATCAAGCCATGGTCATAGAAGATGACCTAGATGTACCCTCTATGTTGGAATGAAGACGAGGGTAAGATGATCAATAGAGATATCCGTCGATCAAAACCTCCTTAGTCACACAATTATGCGATTCAAATGAAGAAGACAAATCAGAATGAACTCTACTACTGCCCATCGACTCAAATTGTATATAAGATGGTTGATGGATGCCTAATGCTCCAGATCTACCTAGCCCATATAGAAAGCTCAAATGAAACTCTCTCATCTTCCTTGTCACGAACTAAGTTGGTAGTCTCAATGTACATCGAGCAATATGAAAGAAACGAGAGTTACATTGGAGGGCTTCCCAAGAAACTGATTCTAAAGAATTTTGGAAAGGAAGTCATGTGATGCCACATATGTGATGCCACATGAAAGCTCCAACCACTACACCCAAAAAAACCTTTTGCAGCGGTCAAAAAATGCTACGATAGACCTCTTGCAGTGTTTTAGCGTGTGTTACGAGAGTCAGTGTTGCTGTTGAGGGAAGACTTTTTGCAGCGTTTTTTAAACGTTGCGAAAAATCATTTTGCATTATTTTTTAAATATTGCGGTAAACCCTTTTACAACTTTTTTCCAACGTTGTTGTAGATTTTTTTATAGTTATATATGGTAATTGATCGACAAAATTGAAAATGACACTTTGTGAACAAATTTTAGAATTACATAAAAATTGATAATTTCATTACAAATTTTTGAATTAATACAACATTAGAATGTGATACAATACAACATTGAATCAATATAACATTTGAATTTCTTGAGCATAGCTGATAAAATTTGGTATTTTTGCTACTTCAACATGCCTAAGAGCCCGTCCTTTCTAGCCCATACGAAGGTACATACACAATCAAAGAGACTGTTCTCAAATACTCTGTTAACTAAATCTCCAAAAGAAACCAAGCACTAAAAGAAAGGTAAGCAACTAAGTTAAAGAATGCAATGGTCTTCTATTGCACAGTATTAACAAACAAATAGAAGATACAGAAGAAGAGGTAACTAATCACTCATACATCTGGAAAGCATTAATTTCCTAAATATGGTTACATTGTGACAGAGTCATATATTAGCACCAAAGATCATCCCATTTATGAGATTACACAAAAGCATGAAAAAATATGGAGAAAATAGGAGTTTTAATACAAGAAGCTAGGAGAAAAGCAAGCTTAGTCGATGGTAGCAAGTTGCCACGGACTTGTGGTTTTCAAGCGTCGTGTCATTGTAGTATCTCTAACTGTCTGTCCTCAAACTTACACGTTAAGTCAGCCTTCTTATTAGTGTAGAGGCAATACATATGCACACCAAATAAAAATAGCAGGCGGGATAATAATTTTCAGCAGATTGGAAGAGTAGAAATATATTGTCTACAATGAGCTCTTTACAAGCTGTAACCGATAGTGGCAAGAGACAGTATATAGATTGAAGTTTAGAAGATGCTCAATGGAAACACATAGGTTAGGCTGCACATTTCAAAGATGTGCCATTGTGTAACATACCCCTTTAGATTGCCTTTTCCTTAAAGGTGAAGCATCTATCTTATGCTTCACAACTCCATCCAAGTACAATAGGCTCTCCAACAAAGCACGGATGGCATCTAGTATAAGTGTGCACTAGAGTTTCAGGTTTTCCCATGTACTCACTATCTCATTTACAGACAGAACCTGCATAGTGCAACAAACTAACTAAGAATTCATAGTTTCCAAAGCAAATAACTATGATTGCCCATTTGCTCAATTAAATAAGTAAGATTCAACAAGAGAGCACAATAAAAAGTCTCTCAATGGATTGAACAAGACATCTTTCATATAGTTTTGCCAGGGCCTTCAAAAGCCTCTCAATGGATTGAACAATTACACAATAAAAAGCATTGTCTTTCTCTTGCCATTTGCTAAGCAACAGCGAGTGAGCAAAGCATTTAAAGGAAGTCACTATTGAGTCCATGTTATTAGAAATAGAGTTTGAGCCCAAACAAGAAGACTTGATAGCATTACAGGTTTTCTGAATAACTAACACAGCATGATCCAGTAATTCCAACAAGACTTCACCCAGTTTGGAAAGGAAAGGAGAGATGTCCTCTCTAACCCTGAATGTAGGGGAAACAAGTTAAACATGATGGATACAGTAAGAACAAAATAAACTGCATTAGTCTCGAATGGATTATGACTTTGTCTAGAAACCAAAAGACATAAGAAAAAGAAAAACTATGAATGCTGCAAATTGATCCTAGAGAGTTACACCAAGATGTCAAGTTAAATATGTCATCAAATCATGTTATATTGTCATCAGTACTTTAAAAATACCAGGAAGAACTAGAACTTGTATTGTGAATGTGACTAGGAGAAGAGAGGATCAAAGTTACCAAAAATAAATAAGCAAATTCTGGAATCAAGTGATTGAGAAAAAATCTCCTATGCAACCAAAACAACAATTGACCATCGTATATACATCTTAATTCAATGAAGCATCTTTTCAATCTCTCTCTCACTTAAATTTTCAAGAACATAATTTTCCACTGGATCCGTATGCATGATCTATTCCAGGTCTCTTCTAGCCCAAAACTTAGAAGCTGGGGTCTTAGCTAGATTTCGACTATTGGCATGATTCCTAATATCCTAATTGTCATTCTCTTTGCCTGTAGTACTTTGATTGGTCACATAATTTCTTTCATATCTTCTAAAAATAAATTCTTGAAACACACAGGATGACACCAGCGGCTTTTAAGAAAAAAATCATTTTACATCATGAAAGCCCAAAGTTTTCTCTTCGTGTTGTATGTAGTTTCCTCCATACTCAGCCTTCCACCTAGTTGGCATTTCATATAACATATTATTTATCTTTCATTGAAGTACTTCCTCAAACATTAACCTAATATAACAAACATTGGACCAAAAAGGGTTCCATGTACAAAACACAAAATGAATATCCAATGAGCAACTAACGTCTACTAATTTTATACAATCACCAGCAAACTATGATATAAAAGTACGAAATTAAACGAACAACAACTTTACCAATGAATTGGTTTCAAGAAGCGAAAGCCACTGATAAAAACGATTCTCGACAATATGAGGATTGGATTTGATAGTCAAAGGAGACACCTCCTGAATAGTTCCACCATCTGGGGTTGTGTACTCCTAATCAAGTGCAGCAACTCCGCCATCCTCCTCCTCCTTGCCCCTCTTGCAGTTGCAGTTATGCTTCCCCTCAATATCTACACTAAGAAAGTTCACATAGAGATGATAGAGATTAGGGAGCAAAAGAGAGGAGAGGCGGAGACGAGGGGTGGAAAAGTTAGGGCTAGATTTAAAGGGAGTGGACTTTTTGCAATGTTTACGTTGCGAAATGATCAGAAAAAAAAAAATTGCGAAAAATAAAACTTTCGCGTTGCGGAAGACAAAGCTTTTCGCTACACTAAAAAACGTTTAAAAAGGCAACATTAGCAACATTCACTTGAAAAATGTTGTCAAAGCTCAATTTTGTTAAGATAAGGCAACATTCACTATTAGAATGTTGAGATAGACCCTTTTAGTAACATTTAACTAATGTTGCCTTTTATACGTTGCAAATGGCATTTTATTGTGTAGTGTGAATTGCTAGTATTTCCTATAGACAAAGCTCTTGTTTTCAGTGATTGGATAGATACCATCCTCAACCAGTCTGTGGGCTAGCAGTCATCTATCTGGTTCTCCTTTACACAAAAATCACTTGTAGTAAGCACAAAATAACAATCAATATCAAGGCAGAATCTATTAATAGATAAAAGGTTGGTGGAAGCATTAGGACAATATAAAACTTTGTTAAGATTAAAGGAAGAAAGAGCTGTGTTTAAGGAGGATGAACCGATGTTGTGAATGACCAAACCTGAACCATTGGCAACTTGGACAGTGTCAGGACCATCGTAGGGCTGTGAGGGTGTCAAATCTGCAACATTGGCAGTAATGTGAGCATTGGCACACCTATCGACGTACCAGGTTTGCTGTTCATACGTGTTGTTGGCCTCAACAGCCACTGTTGACAACTCAGAGGATGGTATTTGGCCTTGGATAGAAATTATAGCACCGATCCAAAGTTGTGCGACCTCGCTTATCACAAATTTGGCAGATTGGTTTTTTACTATTCAACCGAGGTTGATGATTTACAGGATGTGAATGTGTATGAGGATGGCTGGAAAAATCCCGCTGCTGGTATTTCTGATAACCTCATTGAGGTTTAGATTTCTTCTGATATTGAGGCCATGCAGTTCTTGCTGCAAATTCAAAATTGCTTCGCTAGACATGAATTAGAGCCTCAATAAGAGTTTTAAAGCTTAACTTATAAGACGTAATGAAGGGAGTATACGAGGCTGACAGGTTACCAATCAAAAAGCTGATAAAGCCCTGATCATCGACAGGCTTTCCTACTGCTGTAAGTTGATCAGTGAGGTGATTTGCTTCTTTAAAAAACTCTCCGCAGGATTTATTGCCCAGGGTGATCGTTTGGAGTTGCCTTTCGAGGAGTGAGATACGAGATCTTGACGTGGAGGAGACTCGTGTTTGAAGAGAGTCCCAAGCCTGTTTGGAAGTCTTCAAACTACAAATATTGGATACCAACTTCTTAGAAATAGAGGCTAGCAACTAGCTTAAAACATAGTCGTCTTTCTTGAACCACACTACGAATACTAGATTTGGAGATCCATCGACTGAGGTTTTGGATGGACTTATCTCTGAGGCGTCGATTGTGCTAATCAAATCATGACTGTGGAGAAAAACTTGAAATTGAATACTCCATGGCAAGTAGTTCTGTCGTTCAAGTTTATGCAGGGGCGGACCCACCAAGGGCCCAGCGGGGGCG
>CAIGRE010229272.1:0-12674 GCA_903798275.1 Fraxinus angustifolia subsp. syriaca | reverse complement strand
ATTAGTCCACCTAGGACTCAACCATCAGCCTCTATAAATATGTATTTCATCCTCATTATTTAGGTACATTTTTTTCATAAATATTCATTATAAGTCCTTCTTGAGTACTTGTCTGACTTAAGCATCAGATGGGCGACGATGACACACCTCGACACCTTGGTTTCAGGTATTAAAGATCGAATCGCTTGGAGCTCTCCATTTTGGGTCAAGTTCTCCCAGGTACAAATTTTGTTAGCATCATTGGCGCCGTATATGGGAAACGCTACCAAAAGCAATGGTTAACACACATTCAGGACACCTTCCGGCTAGCTCATCAGCACCTAACCAACCCCCCGCAACAGACCTCCGGTCCCGTAGGAGGTTACGTCAGGAGAACCACCACATCCACTCATAGCAATTACGCCAGTTGCGTTTGAAGAACTTCGCCAACAAGTGGCCACGTTAACTCAGTTGCTACAAGAGAGAAGTGAACCTCTGGTACCATCCCCGCAAAGTGGTAATATGGTCGATGCTAGGACTCCAGGTCTTAGCCACTATGAAGCTGGAACATCAGGCACACCCCAAGCACCCATCGATCCGAGATCGGTTGCGATTGACCTAGCTAACCTGGCAAAGATTATTCAAGAAGGGATCATAGCTGGGATGCGTCAGAAGTCCCAGGCAGTAACAGGATTCGCCTCTAACTCACCATTCACCTCCGAAGTCTTGTCATACCCCTTACAGGATCGTTTCAAATATCATCGGGCAAAAGAATATGATGGGACGATGGACCCTATTAACCACCTCAACATATACACCGACATCATGAACTTATAGGTCGCACCCGATGCTGTATGTGTAAAGCCTTTCCTCAGACACTGACTAACGCCACCAGAGATTGGTTTTCCACACTGGAGCCAACTCCATATCTTCATTCACGGACTTGGTCGATAAGTTCTCTGTGTTTTTCACAAGTAGCAAGTGCATCAGGAAGACATGCGCATCACTCATGCAGATGCAATGAGACTCTTCGCAACTTCATGACAAGGTTCAACAAGGAAAGGCTTCTGATTCCAGACCTACATATCACAACCGCGGTCTCCGCTCTTACATACGCAGTGAAGTATGAAGCGTTCAAGATGTTCTATCAAAAACTCCTCCTAAGTCAATAACTGACATGCTCACCAGGGCCTAAAAGTACATTAACATGGATGAAACAATATTTCCAAGGAGAGATGCACAGCCAGTGAAGAAGCCCGATTCAAAGAGGCTTCATGAGTCCACCCAACATACGGATCTCTCTCGGAGCCAACCAAGACAAGAAGCCCCCCTCCCCCGACGTCCTTCACTCGATTGAACAACACAAGGTCGAACATTCTGATGGAGATCAAGGACCTCAAGGAGTTGAAGTGGCTTCCCAAGCTACAATCTCCTCTCAAGGCTCGTTATAAAAGTAAATATTGTGACTTTCATAGAGATCATTGTCGCACAATGGAGGGTTACTTTGCCCTAAAGAGAGATTGAGTTTCTTATTAGGAGGGATTTTATGGGCGCATATGTAAGTCAAGACAAACACCCTCAGAACAGTCAGAACAAGGGCAGACCATCTGGCGACAAAAGGGATCAGCAACCGACCGTAGGTACCATCAACATCATTGTCGGAGGCACGACTTTAAGATGAGATTCTAACAATGGGTGTAAGCAGTACGCGAGGCAATACCCCCTAGTCTCGAACATGGATACGAGTAGTGTGGAAGACATAACATTCGGAGCAAAGGATTTGGAGGGCGTATCTTTTCCACATGATAATTCATTGGTTGTATCAGCAATCATCGCTAACTTTTATGTGAAAAGGATCCTGGCGGACAATGGTAATGCGACGAACGTGTTGTCACATGAGGCTTTCAGAAAGATAGGCATTTTGGTAGAACAACTCAAAATAGTCAAAACTCCTCTTTAGGGTTTTGGAGGAGGTATTGTCGTTCCGGAGGGTGTTGTTAGTGTACCTCTTACCTTGGGATCAGAAGGGAAGCAGGTAATGCAGATTACGACGTTCCAAGTCGTTCATATTCCCATGGCTTACAACACCATACTTGGAAAACCACTGTTGAACGAAATCAAGGCAATTGTCTCAACATTCCAACATGTAGTGAAGTTCTCTACAAGCAAAGGGGTTGGAGTATTTTGAGGAAGCCAAGCAGTGGCTAGACAGTGTTCTGTAACCAGCGTTAGGGAGCTCATTACAAAACATGACTCGAGCTACTTGGCCAGAAATTAGCCAAGTAACACGTTCGAGCTCATTACAAAACATGACTCGAGCTACTTGGCCAGAAATTAGCAAAGTAACACGTTCGAGCTCATTACAAAACATGACTCGAGCTACTTGGCCAGAAATTAGCCAAGTAACACGCTCGAGCTCATTACAATACATGACTTGAGCTACTTGGCCAGAAATCAGCCAAGTAACACGCTCGAGCTCATTACAAAACATGACTCGAGCTACTTGGCCAGAAATCAGCCAAGTAACACGCTCGAGCTCATTACAAAGCACGACTCAAGCTACTTGGCCTCAAATCAACCAAGTAATATGCTCGAGCTTATCACAATACATGACTCGAGCTACTTGACCAAAAATCAGCCAAGTAACACGCTCGAGCTTATTATAAAACATTACTCGAGCTACTTGGCCAAAAATCAGCCAAGTAACACACTCGAACTCATTACAAAACATGCCAAGTAACACGCTCGAGCTCGTTACAATACATGACTCAAGCTACTTAGCTAAAAATCAGCTAAGTAACACGCTCGAGCTCTTTACAATACATGACTCGAGCTACTTGATCAAAAATCAGCCAAGTAACACGCTCAAGTTCATTACAAAACATTACTCGAGCTATTGGCCAGAAATCAGCCAAGTAACACGCTCGAGTCCATTACAAAACATGACTCGGGCTATTTGGCCACAAATTAGCCAAGTAACACGCTCAAGCTCATTACAAAACATCAAGACTCGAGCTACTTGGCCAAAACTCCGACCTCGCAACACGTCTCGAGCTCCTCCAACACCAATTGAGCTACTTGGCGAACCATCGGCCTCGTAACACGTCTCAAGCTCCTCCAGCATTACTCGAGCTACTTGGCAAGAAAATATACCAAGTATAAAGCTCGAGCTTATTCAATAGATATCAAGCTACTTGGCAAAAAACCAATTCTAAATCTTAAGCTTATTCAACAAACCACGATAACATATATAAAAAAATGTGACTGACTAAGTAAATAAATACATGAGGTGAACAAAAACATTGATGTTATATTAAGCCCCCAATCGGGCATTGTACTTTACATTCAATCTTTTTAGACAAAAACAACCAAGTCAAAATATCGACCTCTAGTCGAGATCGGTAGCATTTGCTGGGGGCTCTGCATCGGGGGTCTTCGCACAAGGGGTCTCGACCTCTTCACTATCATCGTTTCCCCCTTCAACCTCAGACGCTGATAGCTCGAGCTCGTCCACATGATCGGCCACCGACTTGAGTTCCTCAATCAACAGCTTCAAATCACCATATAGTCTGGTCCTCAAAAATTCCCGAGCTAACTTCAGGCTGTAAAAGTAATAACCCGAGCCATATTCCCCTAGCAATGCCTTCTGCTCATCAGAACTCTTAAACTCTTCGACCGCTTGGGCTCGAGCTGTCGCCAGCTGTTTCTCGAGTTTTTTCTTCTCGTCCTCGAACTTTTTCTTAGCATGCATAAACTCGAGCTTGGCCTCTTCAGCCTTGTCCTTGAAGACCCTATTTCATCTTGGACTTTCCTCGTTTCAATTTGGGCGAGGTCACGTTCGACCTCGAGCTCTCTAATAAGGTTCTCTTTCTACCCCACCTAAGACTTGAGCTCTTCCACCTTTTTCGATGACTCCAAGCTCCTCAAGGACAAGCCTCGAGCCATGCTCAATGCTTGCACAACATACCCGATCAGTATCAAGTAAAATCCCAGAAAAAATATTACATCTACATTGCTCAAGGAAAAAACGTATACCTTTAGAGTAACAAGCTCTAGAGCTCGAACGCCCTCGCCAGGATCAACCTCCTCCTTGTACTTAGCAACCATCATCAGGATCAGGAGGCACGTGGCGTGGTCTTCAAGCATGCCATGAGGAAGAGGTACGTCTTCCTCCAAATCCATGACCTCGGGAGTGCCCTTGAAGGAAGAAGGTCGGGACGAAGGCTGCGGGAGAGGCCCAGGCTCCTCGAGGATTTTTCAAGCCCACTGGATATTTTGCTCAACATTGCATCACGAGCTCTCTTCTTCCCCCTGGACGGGGCTGGGGGCTTCGGGGTCGGGCCCTTAGATTTCTTGATGACGTTGCCAAGAAGTGCAGTAGGATTAAAAGCCATCTCCAAGTCTGAAAAGTAACACTAAAATTTGTATATCTTTAGCTTGAGCTTAGTTCGGGGTAGTCAAGCAAAAACACAAGGATTCAAGCTCATACCTTCGAGTCTCTCACGTTGGCGAGGTCGAGTGTATCGTCTTCAAGCAGATAATCGACCTTAGCCGCCAGGGGTTCGTAGTTAACTAACTTGAGCCTATCCCTCTCCAAGACCTCAAAATAAGCCTGAAACTCATTAAACATATCCTTATCAGGGATTGACCACATTGGCCTGAATGGATGGCCGGGGTTTGGGGGTTTTATAAAGAAGTATCAATCCTTCCAGCCTTGAAGAGAGCTCGGGGTATCAGGTGTCCTAAACTTCACTCTTTCGTTGATAAATAAACAAAACAATTATACCCCCAACAAGTATTTTAGGTCGTACACCATTCTTAAAGGGTCAATCCTAGGCTCGACCCTAAGGCATCTACACAAAATGAAGAAATACACAAGTAACTTCCACCCGTTAGGGGCCAGTTGACCGGGACAGATGAAGTACAAGGTCAGAAAGCTAATGAAAAAAGGGTGTATGGCCATCTAAGCCTAGCTTTGAGGGCATCCCTGAAAAATATTGTCTCCCTGTCCCGAGCATCCAATATTGTTTCGTTAGGCTCGGGCGTCCTGATGTCACGCAGGGGCATGACCCCGAACTCTCTCGCTATTTTTATAATCACATGCTCTTTATATATGGTCGCTATCCTAGGGTAAGTTAATATGGACTCGAGCCCGGGCTGCGAGGTTATGGGCACTGCCATGGGGACATAAGATGAATGATCAAGGTCGGGGTCTCTAGAGTTCGAACTCCTAGACGTTTGGCTGCTACCACTATCACTCGATCCCTCACTACTACTACTTGACATTGTAAATAAATAACTTAAGAGCTCGAACACTTACCTCTCAAGATCGACGCTCACCAAACCCTCTTCATCCCCAGACTTGATCTGCTGATGGATGCGAGTAAGAAAGTGAAAAATGAAAGGTTAAAAAGGGATATTTATAAAGGCTTGAGGAAGGTGAAAAGTCTTTTGATCCTGGGCGTTGGTTTCTACCACGTGTCGCTAATCCTATTCACTGCCCTCTTACCTACGCGATGTCAATGCGTGGCGGCCCACTAAGGCCCATTAAACTCAACCTAGTCCGATTACATCTCTATGCATCCAAGCCTGCCACTCAAGAAAGTCCCCTCAGCTACGGCCTCGATGCACGGTGGCATGTGATTACACAAACCCGAACTCAACCTTAGGTATCCTCGATTGGCCAAACATTCTGGGCGAGCCTCTGAGGTCGAGCTCGATGACCACACTCACCCACTGATGATGGGAACCTGAACTTGAACCTGACCTCATTGATTTGCTTGCTTGGTCCTTCTGCTCATTATGTTTGGTCGGTGTCGGGCTAGGTCATGCGTGGTCCCTACCTCACGTGCTTCCCTCCAACCACACATGACCATAGAATACTAGTTCAACTTAACCCTTAAACCCCTTAACTTACCATAAACTTCAGCTTATCTAAAAATAATACAATCCTAGCACAGCATAAACATCTCCTATAAAGGAATATTAGTCCATCTAGGACTCAACCATCAGCTTCTATAAATATGTATTTCATCCTCATTATTCAGGTACATTTTTTCATAAATATTCATTATAAGTCTTTCTTGAGTACTTGTCCGACTTAAGTATCGGAGGGGAGAGGAAGACACACCTCTACGCCTTGGTTTCAGGTATTAAAGATCAGATCGCGCAGAGTTCTCCACTTTGGGTCAGGTTTTTCCAGGTACGAATTTTGGTAGCATCAATATTGATTTTTCATAAAGTTGTCTTCTAATTAGCAAATTGGTGATACTCACGACAATGTCCTGATTTGTTTATATGTATTCACCTTTCATCTTAGACACTTCGAACTTGAAAAGTGTGATTAGTATAATAATAGAATTGATAATTGATATGGCAGCTACAAAGTTTAAAAAAGATATTATTCGAAATTCCTTGTTTGAGTTTTCTTAATTTACATATTCGCAAGACTGAAAGACTGTCAAAAAGACCTAAATTGTCTAATGCGGGTTTGAGATTTAAGTGGTCCACTTGTGAACCCCTCTTCACCTGGAAGCTGTTTTAGTTGCACGTTATTAAAATCAAAAATACAAAAATTAATATTGTAAACGCACTAAAAAAATGATGTAAAGCTTATTTAACCTGATTTTATTGGAAGCAGTAAGAATATATTGAACCTAAACAACACTATATATACTCAAATACTCTATTGTTGCATCTATATTAGGTTAGTTGAATTAACTTGAATGGCCTCTAATATATGATCCCCATATTTAAGGTTTAGATGGAAACTAACTTAGTACGAGAATTAGTAGCTGCTATGCGAGAGATAGCACAACAACAACCACCTCAACAGCCACGAGGTGGGCCTGGATCGTCTTCGATTATAGAACAGTTTCGCGAGATGCACTCACTTTTGTTTGAATACGACCTCGATCCATTAGGAGTGGCTCACCATCTTGAGCATATTTCCAAGTTTATGGAATGCACTGATGTATAGAAAAATCCTTTGTGTGGTATTTATGATGAAGAAGGGAACAGGTCATTGGTGGGAAATGACTACTAGATCACGCACCGATAAGCAATAACGTAACCTTATATGGGCATATTTCAAAGAGGCGATGCGTTAGAAGTACTCTCTAGTTACTTTAAAAGATAAGAAAGAAGCAAAGTTTATTGATATAAAGTAGGGGAACGTGACGTTCATTGATTATGAGAGAGAGTTTGAAGAGTTATCTAGATTTGTCCCACATTTGGTGGACATAAAGAAGAGACGAGCTTAGCTTTGCTCTTTGGGCGCGGATTGAGAACTGACATAAGGAAATCATTGGCAATATTCCAATTGGGTATTTATTAGGGAGTTCCAGAGAAAGCAAAATTATACGCCTAACGAGAAGGCTCGTGAAAGTAGTAAACAACGGACGCACTCCTTAGACAAGCACAAATAGTATGACGATATCAAAAGGGATGGAAAAGGTCCCAACAAGAAGGGAAGGACAAAAACATGTGCCAACATTAGTGACAAGAATCAATGATCACTCTGTCCTAAATGTTAAAAACCTCATCGAGGAGAATGCCTAGCGAGGAGAATGTGTCTATTATAGATGTGGCAGGCCATGACAGGTTGTCAAAGATTGCACTTTGGGACAACCTAAGAAGGATGAAGATCAGAAGGTGGGCAAGGCCAAAGTTTTTGCTTTAACCCAGGAAGTGGCAAAGAATGACTGCAATGTGGTGGCAAGTATCATATCAATCTTTGACATGCCTGATTTTATATTAACTAATTCAGGAGCAACATACTCGTTTGTTTCTTTGCTATTCATTTCAAAGTCGAATATATAATGTGTACCCCTTGATAACATATTAGAATTATCACACCATCTGGCAAGGTGCTTAATGCAATTTAAATAGTAAGAAACCTAAATTTAGAAAATGACGGGAAGATTATAAAAACAGACTTGGTGGTCCTAAACATGAAAGATTTGACGTTATACTTGGAATGACAGATTGTCAAAAAATAATGCAACCATTCGTTGTTTTGAGAAGATGTAATTTTTCAATGACCTGGCGAAGAAGAGTTTCATTTCTTTGGAACCAGGGTAAAGCCACTACCTCGACTTATATCAGCATTGTAGGCTGAAAACTTGTTGAAAAAGAATTCAGCTCATGGTTTTTGATATCTTGGACCAGCGTTAATTAGAAAGAGCTAAACATCGATGAAGTTCACGTGGTTAAGAATTTCTCAGATGTGTTTCTAGAAGATTTACCAAGAATGTCTCCAAACCGAGATGTTGCATTTACTATTGACCTTGTACCAAGTGCAACCCCAATTTCAAAGGCTCCTTATCGTATGACACTGGTAGAACTTTAAGAATTGAAAGTACAATTGCAGGAGTTTCTAGACAAAGGTTTTATTAGACCCAGTGTCTCACCATGGGGAGCCCCAATATTTTTCATAAAGAAGAATGATGGATCACTGAGAACGTGCATCAATTATCAAGAACAAAACCATATTACAATTAAAAATAGGTATTCCCTATCCAAAATTGAAGATTTATTTGATTGACTACAAGGTGCCAAGATCGTCTCGAAAATTGATTTAAGGTCAGGCTATCATCAGTTGAAAATTAAAGCAAACGACGTTCCTAAGATGGAATTTATAATTCGATATGGGCGCCATGAGTCATTGGTTATGCAATTTGGCTTGATAAAGGACCAGTACTCTTCATAGATCTCACGAATCAAGTTTTCCTCAACTATCAGATCAGTTTGTTATTGTCTTCATTGATGATATACTAATCTATTCAAAGAGTGAGCATGCGGAACACTTAAAGATTATTCTCGAAATGCTGAGAAAGGAGAAGATTTTTTTCAAATTTAAAAAGTGTGAATTTTGGTTCAATAGAGTGAGATTTCTGGGCCATGTGATCACAGCCCAAGGAGTAGAAGTTGAATGAGGTAAAGTGGAAGAATCACCAATTGGTCTTGGCCAACTGATGTTAGAGAAGTGCACATCTTCTTCGGATTAACAAGTTATTATAGGAGATTCATTGAAGGATTTTCAAAAATTGCCATCCCAATGACTCGGCTAATGAGAAAGAATATGAAATCCTAATGGACAAATAAGTATAAACAAAACTTTCAGGAACTAAACAGAAACTGGCCTCTGCTCCAGTTTTGACCATGCTCAAAAGGTTAAAGGGCATTGTTATCTACAGCGAAGCATCTAAGCAAGGTCTGGGATGCGTACTTATGCAGCATGGTAAAATTATAGCATATGCTTCCAGGCAACTAAAATCATATGAAGAGAACTACCCAACGCATGACCTGGAGTTAGCAGCAGTAGTTCATGCACTAAAGATATGGCGAAATTCTCTCTATGAAGCTAAGTGCGATATTTATACGAACCACAAGAGCTTAAAGTACTTATTCACCCAAAATGAATTGAACACGAGACAACGTAAATGGCTAGAATTAGTGAAAGAATATGATTGTCGCATTTATTACCATTCAGGAAAGGCTAATGTAGTTGATGACGTAGTAGGAAGACAACAAGACATCGATAACTTTACCCGCGATATAGAAATCATTAATTAGAGATATAAATTACTTGCAACTTGTGATGATCTCTATTTAGTAAATATTGCAGCACAAATTTCTATCCTCGCAGTTCAACCTACTAGTCGAGATTGAATTAAGAAAGCTCGGATAGTGATCCATTTTTGCAAAAGATGAAAGGTGAAGTTGGCACAGAAAATCGAAAGGGTTTTGAGTTAGCTGAAGATAACACCTTGATGTTTAAAGGAAGATTGTGTGTACTGAACGATGAGAAAATTTGAAAATAAATATTAGAAGAAGCTCACTTTGGCACTATACGCAACACATTCTGGTGGTACTAAAATATGTAAAGGCCTTCAAAGCATATCCTAATGGCGAATACAAAACAGGAATGGGTCTATTTGTAGATAAATGCATGGTTTGCCAGCAAGTGAAAGCAAAACATTAGAGACCATCAGGGTTATTAAATCCACCAAAGATTCCGGAATGGAAATGGGAGCACATTGTCATGGATTTTGTAGTCAGTTTTCCAAAATCAAATAGAGGAAATGATGAAATCTGGGTTATTATCGACAGATTGACAAAGTTAGCTCACTTCTTACTGGTAAAGATGACTTTTAATATGGATCAATTAGCTCAGTTATATGTTAAAGAAGTGATCGGATTACATGGGACCACAATCTCAATTGTGTCAAACAGAGATCCGAGATCCACCTCGAAATTTTGGAAAATGTATGTGCAAGGAAATGGGGACTAAGCTAAAACTTCATCTCAGCTTTCTATCCACAATCAAACGGTTAGTCGGAGAGGACTATTCAAATTCTTGAGGACGTGCTTCGCGCATGTGTCTTAGATCTTAGAGGAAGCTAGGAAAAAATCTATCATTGGTAGAATTAGCTATTAGACTACCATATGAATAGTCCCTTATGAGGCTTTGTATGGTAAAAGGTGCAGATCTCCAGTTCAATGGGATGAATTTGGTGATCGAAGAATTCTAGGGCTTAAGATTATTGAGCGAACATTCCAAGCTATTGAGAAAATTCAAGCTAGAATAAAGACTACCCAATATCGACGAAAAAGTTATACAAAGAACATGAGGAAGGATTTTGAGTTCGAGGTCGGTGACAAAGTTTTCCTAAAAATAGCTCCTATGAAGGGAGTTATTCGATTTGCTAAAAGGGGAAAACTTCAATCAAATTATGTAAGACCTTTTGAGATTTTGAAACATGTGGGAACTGTAGCTTATGTACAAAATATTTTTCACGTCTCTATGCTTTGAAAATATGTATCAAATCCTAGCCATGTGATTAATCCTCAGTCGTTAGACATTCATCCAGATCTAACTTAAGAGGACGCTCCAATAGTCATCTTGGATAGGAAAATTCGAATACTTCGAATAGAGAAATTCCATTGATAAAATTTCAGTGGCGGAATCACTCGGTTGAAGAGTCACTTGGGAACGCGAGGTAAATATTAAGGCTAAATATCCAAAGCTATTCAATAACCAAGGTAATTTTCGAGGACAAAATTTTTCTTAGGAGGGGGGGATGTAATACCCTGAGCATACATACGATATATTAAGCATAAATGCAAGTTTTGAGTAATTTAGGGTAACTTAGCAACTTTACCATTTTTAGGGACCTTGTGCTAGTATTCTAATAATTGAAAACACTAGCTTTAATGAAATTACAATTTAATATTCGGATATATGTCGAATTAGTATTAGATAATATGGTATAAAGTGGTTAGATAAAATTTGAAAATTTGCATACATCCAAATAAATAGAACTTTATATTATTTTAGTTACGATTTTTTCTTAAATTTGAATTTCATGCGTCATAAGATTGTTTGCGATAAAGTCCAATTTTAAATTTGATTTAAGAGTCCTATTAGAATTCTTATTAGGTAATTATTCTAATCACGAGTATTTAAACACCCTGAGCCATACACCAATTTACACAAGTCAGAGAGGGAAAAAAATAAATATGTGTTTGTGTTAAATGGTGATCAAAATTTCATGAAACAAATTGTTGCCCTAAAACTGTTAACTCATGGATTAAAGAACAAAGAAATATTGATATTCCAAAATTATCAAAGAAAGAACTGGATAGACACACCGATTTTGTAGCCCAAAAATCAAGACGTATGGCCATGTACAATCAGTGAACTCCAAAAGAATTACAAATTATTTCGGGAAAAAAATTGATACATTGGTTGAAGCATCTTCAAAGAAATCAAAATCAAATGATGATAATTCTTCTTAATCAGAATCGACAAATTATGCTCAAAATAACGAATGAAAGATTTATTTACTTCAAAAGAAAAGTGAAGAAGAGATATGTTCTACTATTCAAAATTATTTCTGGAACATAAAGAAACATGTTATTTATCTTCTTTACAATTTTGATTTTCATAAATCCAACATTTCATATATATATATATATATGTATATATAAATGGAGAGAATGAGAAAAGAGCAGAGACAGAGAGGAAAAAAAAAACAGAGACAGAGAAAGGAAGAAAAGAAAAAAATGTTTTGTGCTTTCACTTTTTAATGTTTTAACTTAAGTAATTTATGTAATATTATGCTATCCAAATTAAGAAGGATCTTGTGGGTAATATCATCAGGTATTATTATGTAGATTTACACAGAAACCACTCATAAGGCTAAATACTCTAAGTGGAGAATGGGTGTGGGTATGGCCTAAGTATAATGTGAAATATAATTATGTAACATTTTACTTACTTGAGATTTGATATTGTCTTAGGAACATGCTTATTAAATTTTACATAATATTTGCTATATCCAATTTAATATTTGATGACACAAACCCGAACTCAACCTTAGACCTCCTCGATTGGCCCAACATTGTGGGCCGTTGAGGTCAAGCTCAATGACCACACTCACCCATTGATGATGGGAACCCGAACCCGACCTCATTGATTTGCTTGCTTGGTCTCTCTGCTTATTATGTCAGGTTGGTGTCGGGTTAGGTCATGCGCGGTCCTTACCTCATGTACTTCCCTCCAACCACACGTGGCCAAAGAATACTAGTTCAACTTAACCATTAATACTTTTATCTTACAATAAACTTCAGCTTATCTAAAAATAATAGAATCCTAGCACAGCACCAACATCTCCCATAAAGGAATATTA
>CAIGRE010229236.1:0-10495 GCA_903798275.1 Fraxinus angustifolia subsp. syriaca | reverse complement strand
AAGGAAGAGGTGTGGATATCAAATAAAAAGTTGATCAAAGTCAAAAGAAGAAAAATGGCCAATGCATCAAAAGCCTTCTTTAGGTGCCTATGATCAGCCGCCATATAGTCGAGCTATAGGCTATAAACTTAGTGCTGGTTGGGAGCCAACCCAACAATTCTTCCTTTTTTATCTATCTTATATTATGCATTAGATTAGGAATTTTTTTTGAGTTTTTTTTTTAATAATTTTTTTTTTTTTTTTTTTTTTTTTTTTTTTTCTTAGAAGTTAAAATGTATTTCTTAGGGATTATTGTATCATTGCCCGCCCTTTAAAAATAGTAAGTTGGTCCTCCAAGTTGCAAAATCAATGTCGTTACAAAAACCTTCAAGATAAAGTCATATGACTCTCATGAAACAAGACTTCAGATATCCGAGTATTCAAATATTTGAGTACCCATCTAAGTCAAGAAACAAAACCTAAACTTGGGCATATGAGGGCCACACTACCAATTTAATGGAGATTTGGAATAGTTTTGTAGTTGAAAAGAAATTGTGCAAGTATAATAAAATGTTATGAATCAACTTGTTACAAGACAATGAGTTGGGGACTGATATTTCAATTCTCTCTACTTAACATGTTATATCTTTTAGAAGAGCAACCTGCCCCAAACTTAAAATGATAGAACCAAATCTAGATGGTTTAACAGATTCTGTGATTACCTTTTTTAGTTCCAATCAAACCTGAAATTAGGAACTGAAAGCAAAGATAGAGAAGGGGATGAGTACTGCTAATGCACATCAGATTTTAGAGAGAGCTCAAAGTCAATATGTTGATGCACCTTCGAAGTTCTGCAATGTGGAGTTATCTCAGCTCAAGCTTTTGTTGTGAAAAAGATGAGTAGAATCAATTTGCTCACATTACAATTCTGTCTCACAAACTAGAAACCGAAAACAAGAAATAGTGAGGAACCAAGTTTTTCTTTTCATGGTAAGCACCTAGTCTATTTTGGTTTCATCATGCACTTGAACTATTTCCTTCTTAATAGCAAAAAGGAAAGAAAATGGATAAGGACAAGCTGATTCATAATAATATGTACTAATCAATGTCTAAGTTTCAATGCATTGCCTTCTTATCTTTAGATCATCTTTATTTTCAACATCTTCGCCTTCTAACATTCCAATTGTTTTTTCATCTTTCTCTTTACCACTATCATTCCGTTCTACCCCTCCACCAGAGTCTCCCGAGTCAGCCTTGCATCTTTTCCTTTTGAGGAATGACCGGAAAGAATGAATCCTTCCAGTCTTTTGCCTCCAAGAACTTGAGGATACCACTTGATTTACAGTAAGGCCCTGTACTTGAATGAAGAATATTCCTTCAGAAGGGTAATAATATTTGACTTGATGCACAGCAATTTGGAAACATCAAGATGGGTACAATGTGGGAAAAACTGATGAAAAGAAAATCAGAGGGGCAAAATTCAATCATGCGGTTTTGTTGTCAATCACTAAAAGGTAAACAAAGTGCATGTTTTCAGAAAACTCAGATTGCAAAGATATAGGTCTAACTGCAGTTATATGATTACCAGAAAAATTGATAGCATATTTCTAGGCTCCAACATTGTCACATAGGCAAGGAAAACAAAGTTCTGAATGATCCATTGTATGTTATCATACCTCTTTTTGTTTTTGTGGAAAGCACTTGACATCTACCAGTTACAGCAGGTTTGGCTGAGCATAAAAGTTACTAAAACTTGCATGCAAGTAACTTTTTGTTCCCAAATGTATTTTGATAAGCTACTCTTTCTTAATTATAAGTAAAAAGTTACTTTGACGCTAAGGTAGGTGTTAAGCAACTTATTCTCAACTTTGATGCATTACTGGTTTCAACTTAAAAGTATAATTCTTAAGCTTCGCCAAACATGCACCGAATTTAAGCTGGTTACAATTGTAACCTACATTTGCACATGCAACATTCTTGTGTTAAATGAGAGTACTCTGGAAAGAAACTGCCAAATTAAGAAAAATAAAACCAAACACACCTGAGAACTAGACATCTTCAGATAATCCCTTATCGGGAGTTTTGCAGTTTGAATCCCTTTCTCTTCTGCTTTCTTCATAGTTATTTCTTTACACCGGTTCCAGTCCACCAACCCACCAATGACATATATTGCCTTTGCGTCCAGTTCATTCAGCACATTTTCAGAATCTGCAGTGAGATATACCAACTTTTCTTTCTGATCTTGGAATGCTTCGCCTAGTCCCCTTCTCAATTGCGCACTTTATCATATCCTGGTAGTCTTTGGAGATGGTTTGGCATTTCTCCCACACAGCTGGTCAACCAAAGATGGGCCGGAGAAGCACATCTGCCGTTTACAGCATAACAATACATAATCTGCCTATTCCATCTATGGGAATCAGCTTCTTCCTGAATTGGCTTGGAGTCTAATGACACATATTTGCCAAAATCCTAATATACTCTCCAACTAACATTAAATTGCATCAAGGGATGAGTTGAGCAATGCAACAGGATTGGACCAGAACAGATATACAGTGAAATGAACACTAACTAAAAGTATCCATAGAAATTGTAGAGAAGTTCAGGTCAAATTTTCAAAAAAATTTTGAGGGCGAAATTCAACCATTGGAAAAACTTTTATGCACGGAATTTTTCTTACAGTGTTACATTTCACCCGACTTTAGATGACCAAATAAATTAAGTTTCTCAGCTTCAAACAATAGCAGTATGTTCAATATTTACATGTGTTTATACTTAATTCGACCATTAACTCATTGGCAAAATTATGATTTTTTAAATCCTTGTTTCGTATGATCTTACTTTTACAGTTCAATAATTCAATTGACACATCTGTTTGAGGAATTACAGATTCTTTCAGTGCATTATTGTGCACAAATTTGAAAAGCGAATTGCATTCAGTTTATTTAAATTATTGTTTTAAATTCAACAAATTAAACAAATTTCTGTTCTTTTTTGTAAAATTCACGATGTTTTTTTTCTCGCCAAAGTTACCATGCGCCTCATCAATTACGATTCATTTCTTTAATGTCGTCATAAACTTCTTTTACCTAACATACGATGTCGCTGCAAGTTCCCATTCATTAAAACGACATCGCATTTGCATTTGAAATACTATTTTCCCCCAAATAAGAAGGGAAACCACCTGTTGAACGAGGCTATTGAGCTCAGAAGAGTTCATCAGATGCGCGAATTCGAGATCAATAACAACATTCTGGCCATTACTTTTGGCTTCGTTAATTAAGTTTCTTGATTTTCTTTTCCCTTTCTTCGGACCGTTTTTTCCATGCGCTCCTTTCGCAGCCCTTTTCTTTCATCGATCAACTTTTCCCTTCCCTCCTGGCTGACACTCGCCATTTCTCATCCCATTCTTTTCTCTTTCGTAAAGTGCCTTTCTCCGCTTTCTTCGCTTCGTATCTCTGCTGCTACAGGAGATTCTTCTTAGCGTTCGTAACCTTCTCCATTTGCTACAAGACTGTAACTGTATAATCAGGGATGGGGCGAAAATACGGGGCCCCCCTCCGCCCCCGAAAATTTATTTTAACTGGAAGATGATTGAAAACGATGATTTTGAGTACCAAAATATGTAAGTTAGATTGATTGATCAAAAAGACAATCTGTTTATCGATACAAAAATAATATATCCATCTATGTGTCTAACGCTATACAAATTGAAAACATGAATGTTAGATGGATATCAAAAAGACAAAAAGTAAACTGCTTATCTATATAACAGATGATAAAGATGGCTTGAACGTCTGAAATTGGTCTCTCCTTGTCACTTCAAACTTATCAATAAGAGAATCTAATGGAAAAGTATCAATATTTTCTATATACACAAGCATGGTACTAGACAAAATAACTATTAGATCTTTTATTTAGGTTTAAGATTTTTGTATGGTTGAATTTTAAAGTGTAAATTATTGAATCAATATTTATTAATGGAAAAAAAAAATTCAAAATTTTGCGGGAGGTGACGAAACTGAAAAATACATTACAAATTAATTAGGAATAGTGGACTAACGGACAATGTGGGGGAGGGAGGGTCGTCCCCCCCTGCCCCCTATCTCTGTCTATGTGTATATGTCTCTGCGAGTGCACTCTGAGGGGCTCATAACTTCGAAGATTACATTGCCATAGATGAATCAAGAAAAACAAAGTCAGCTGGGATGATTTACCCAATCTGGCCCACCATGTTTTTGGCCTGATAAGTAAGGTGAGATAATTTTGACAGAAAAATTCATATATGCATCAATACAAAAAATTAATTCACATTTTACTAAGACAACATATTATTAACTAAAAATACTAGATTGGTGGTTAAAAGTTGTTGAAATACTAGCTGTCAAAAATAAATCCCAGACCAGAATTTGTAACTGATGAAATATTAAATCCCCTCTTATCACGTCATTACATTAACTAACTTTCCCTAAAACATAATTTAATAGAAAATAGGCACTCCATGATGAATGTAGACATTCATATCATGCTCATCCCAATGCCAAAAATCACAGCTTTTGAAAAAAAAGGCGTATTGATTCTTTGTATTTGATCGAGATACATACTACAAATTGAAAAACATTGTGAAGAATATAATTACATCGCAAAGTATGAATTAATATTTATTTGAATTGTATATAGATAAACTTTATATCTCGAGTACGTTACGTAATATGTTCTTGTGTCTAAATCAATTTTTTGAGATTACCATATTCAATCGCCACATAATCTTCATACATTATGGTCGGATTCTAACAGGTTTACGTCATTGATTTCATCGAATTAGGAATTTGGCATGGAGAGATTTTGTTGGGTGATTTGGGAGAGACTAAGTTTTGGGGATCTTAGATGTGGAATGTGAAATGACGATAATTTAGTGATTTTGTTGTTTAATTGAGTTCAATTCGGGTGTGAAAGTTATACATGAGTTTAATGACGTGTTTGTTGGAGAGATCTTAGCTAAGTAATGAAAAGTCAAATATTTGGATACTTTTCACATTCAATTTGTACTAAATAAAAAATTGTATATATGGTTAATAAAAAGCTGAATAGTAAATCTAAAATATTTATTGAAAAGTGGGTGTGTGGCATAATTTCCTCTAATTTTGAATTATTGACTCAATTTTTATTTTTATTTTTTTAAAACCCGCCCCGCTCCTAGAGCATTGTAGAGGAGGTAAATCGCGGGATGTGGCTCAACAAGTTAGTGTACAAGAGCTATCGTATTTGTGCCCACAAAGAGTTTAATTTTAAACCTTGTTAGAGGCAGAAATCGAACCCTCACACTGCAACTGCCAACTCAACTGAGACTACATCACTCATGTCATTTGCACCACTGAGCTATGTCCCGGGGGGCTAAAATCAGATCATTAATAGACGTTGATAAAAGTTGATAAAATATATTGTTAAAAAATTGTTGATCCTAAGAAATTTATGGTTTGACCCGAGTTTTCGCCAAACAAGAACTAAGGATAATATGGAAATATTTTAGCCACATTTGGAAGAATTTATAAATGGTTCAATTTAAATGTTGAATAATTGAATAGTACTTATGAGTTTATTGAAAGTAAAGAAATGTAAATGATTGCGAAGAGATGCAAATGTCGTCACATGATGACAAATTTTGTTCGTCATTTTCTTAGTTTGATATTGAGTCCTTATTTGGTTCAATTTAAAAATTAGATTAAAATTTAAGTCAAAATTAATAATTAATTTTAACTATACATTTTACAATTTTTTAATGATATATTTCATCAATTTTTATCAAGTTCAATTTTCTTTCATTGCAATAGGTTGGGACCAATAGTACCCTAAACAAGATAACATGGGGTACAATGACAAATAGTATAAAGTAGAGGGATCGTGAAAAGAAAAAACCGGATCCCACAAAGTAATTTATGGATAAATATGGGGGTTATAAAATAAAAATCAAGCATGAGACAACGAAGAGTTAATTAAATCACTGCATATTAAAACTTACACATGGTCACTACTTGTCACTGAAATATAAATGGTTGCTCAATACTCATCGAACTATTCTTTAGCTTACACATCAATTACTAAAGTTAATTATGTCTCTACAATTGGACAAAAATGTCTACGTGGTGAATGATATAGCAAACAAAATATAAACATCAATTAAAAATAGCCAAACAAGATTTGTAAATAGCCAAACAGGATTCACATCATTTAAGTGAGAACGGTAATGGAACCCACAATTTCTTCTCCTTTCTCCAATTCCACCCAAATTGAAAATCGAAGTCCACAGTTGAAATTGAAATCGACGTCCACTGCTGAAATTGAAAACCACTGTCCACCGCAATCGATCCTCCCTAAATTACACTCCTACCCATTTTCAATCCTTGGTAAGTTCTATCTTGACTGTTAAGCCCCAAATCGCGAACCCTAGATTTTTCTTTCACTTCAAACATAGCCAAACAAATATCGAAAGATTTAGATACAAAACATAGAAATATTCTTGTCTTGATCGTAAGGAACATGGGGGACCTAATCGAAAAAAATATAATGGAAGAATCGCTTTTGTAAACCATGGAGAAGGGACCACAAGGTAAATTATTTACAATAATTTTGATGAATTCTTCAATTTTATATTACATATATTTATCACTTCCCTGTGTATGATCCCAGAAAGGAGAAGTTCAACCCACAACTTGAGGTTGGAAAGGAATTTAGAAACATTGAGGAGTTTAGGCAAGTTGTGAGGAATCATGGGATTGCCACTAGATGTAATTTGAGGTTTAGACCGAATGATGAGTTTAGAGCACATGCTGTATGTAAATTAGGGTGCAAGTGAAAAATATGGGCTTCTTGAAATAAAAAGAATGATCGTGTACAAATAAAGTCAGCAAATTTAGAGCATACGTGTTAAGGGACATAACAAATAGGCATTGCACTGCAAGGTATATAGTATATATGTATTTAGACACTTTCAAAGTTGACCCTGATTGGAAATCTAAACTTATTATGAAGGCTGTAAATGATGATTTGAAGTTGACAATTAATAAAGTTATAGCTTGGATGGCTAAAAGATATGCTAGGTTATTAATACGAGGATTTGATGAGCATCAATTCAGTATGCTTTGGTCTTTTGCAACTGAGATTTTGAGAACCGATCCTGCCTCTACATATATAGTTGCCATGCATGAACTAAAGTTTCAAGGTATATGCATTTGTTTAGAAGCTTGCAAAAGAGGCTTATTGTCATGTTGTAGGCAACTTTTGGGATTGGATATGTGTTTCTTGAAAGGGACATTTGGAGGTCAGATGTTTGTAGCTGTGGAATTAGATGCCAATGATTGCATTTACCCGGTAGCATATTCTGGAGAAATAGGCCACAACATGAGGTGTCATCATAAGGCTGGCTCAGCACATGAGGTTTGTTTAGAGTTCAAAGATGATGTTTATTTCCTTTTCTTGTTCAAGTAATATGATAAATGGAAACACTGTATGTGCTCATTTCAGGCTTGGTATAAGAGTTTTATAAATCCTACAAATGAAGATAGGCCAAACCACGTTGTGAGCGATAACTCACGAGTAATCGAAACTGAGCAAATATTTTCTCGAATTATTCAAACATCTTGCTTTGCTTAAATGATATCTAACCTTCTTTTCAGGACAAACTAATGCCTAGGAGGCCACCGATCAATACAGCAATTGAAGTGCAACCATCAACACTAAAATCTAATTTCAAGTTCATGCCCTACACTTGGCATTGGTATAACAAGTGCTTCCCAATTCAACAACTATGGTCCTCCACTTAATCGGCTAGGTAGTTCAACAATGGAGTAAGCTCCTCCGCAGATGCAAACTACAGGTATTCCACTTGAATTCTTGGTGAAGGATCTGCAGGATATAGAGAACCAAGAAAAAGCAATGAAGATGGCAGCCATGAGAAAAAAAAATAAAAGGATCGTTCGAGGGTCAGTTACATTTGCACCACCAGGAACGAAGAAAAATTCAGCCACTCAGTAGCAGCTCAACAAACTTCACGAGCCACCTATTTATTTAGATTGTAGTTTGACAGTTGTGAAGTACTTTTATCATTAAGGATATTAACATTGTTTTGTTTCTTTTTGTGTAAAGTTGCTAGAAATGATCATTTTGTAATATACATGATCAGATATGATCTTTTTGTATTAGACATAAATCTTTTTGGTCCTTTTGTTTGATTCAAATATATGTGTGTATATGTTATGAAACCTGTGAATTGGTTAGAACCATTTCTATTGCAATTATAGATTTATGATCAAGATTCTTTGCATGAAAATAGATGATCTGTGGTTTTGGTTTGATTTGTATACTGTAATTGCAATTGTTGGCATGCCAATATGTGGTTTTGGAATCTGTATACCGTAATTGCAATTGTTGTCAAGACTTAGGAGCCTCCAACTATTTCATGATTTTTTTGGTCTCAAGTTAAGCCACTATTTTATGCACACAAGTTTCGAATCAATTTCCCCTCAATTTTATACACTTTCACATATTAGATGTGTAGGTGATGGAAAAACTCATAATCTGCGTCTTTGTTTACATATCATATTCTTCTGTCATTCAAGCCATTTTCACTACTAGAAGCAACATTGTCGAAGTCAAGATAAATAAAAGTACAGATAGAGAAAGATTGTTAGAAATCAACAACCACTAACCCAGCTGCCAACCGGAAAATGAGAGAAAATGAAATCGCTAGCTTCTAAAAAACAAAAATAGACATATAAATAAAACTTGAGAATTGATGTACTGATATATAGGGTGGTTCAGATGTCAGGGGATTATCAAATGCTTTGAATTGATGAGTCCCCTTCTAGCATAGATGTCCATGCTACCATGAATCCTACTTTTTGTTCAGGGCAGTAACTGAGGACTCCACAACTTTGTTATAGATGATAACATCTCCTTTTGACATTAAAAATTTTAATTCTAGTGTAGCCCTTGCATATGGCACTTCTTGTATATGTTTGATGTAATGATGATTTGCTGCACAATGCTAGTTTATAGTCTCCATTTTCCTGATGCTTAATTTCCAATAAATATTTTTTTCTACCCTCTTGTTTTACATTTCAACTTCCATTGGAGTATGACAATTAACTTCTTTTTGCATATTATATATGATACCTTACATCTTGGTCACTTATAAAATGGCAGCAGCAGCAGCACAAGAACACCAGAAAATAAAAAGAAATCGGGTGAGAGGAAAGGTGAAAGCTTATGCTTCAAGCATATCATTCAATCATCGTCTATTGAAATTATATTACGACGTCATATAAATAGAGAAACCAACAAACATATAAATTCACAATCAAACACCAACCACCACCTACCAGCTACACTTTCAAAAGACCAAGACCAACATAACTGCCCATCCTAAGGTCTCCAAAAAAAAAAAAACTGCAACTAAAATACAGAATTTCATTACATAATCTTCCCTTAAAACATAAAAATACCAATGGCTTTGCAAATCAGTAATACCTCCAAACCCACTTGATATATCTTCATCAATCTGCCCATCTTAAGCTCTCTTTGCTGCGTATCATTGGACTTGCGAAGTAACTCATTCATTATAGTCTTGTATCGTGGATGAAGAGGTGGGTCGACCCAAGCATAGTAGTCGCAAGCTTCTGAATATTCGTAGTATCTACATCCCAAAAAATCGTCTTCATGTCCATGAAGTCTTTCTTACAGCCATCTGACCATAGCACAAACCTTGTTCACGATTCTGAGACGTGGATGAAGAGAATTCCATAGCAAATTCAAGATAGTGTTATTCCTAGGGTTAGATTAGAATTGGGGATTTCACTTCTGTAGTTGAAATGGAGGGCACGTAATTAGCTGCGTTTTGAATGGACAAGAATAATACGCTTTTCTTCAATTAGCTACGTTTTTATCCACGGGTGGTTAACTAACGTCGTGTATTGCCACATAATTTTTCCATCCGCCATAGACATTATTGTCCAGTTGTAGAGACAGAATTAAGTTTAGTAATTGATTGATAAAATAATGAATAATTCAATGAGCATTGAGTAACGGCTTATATTTCGTTGAGCAAGTAGTAACCATGGTAAAGTTTAGTTGACATAAATTTAATTAACTCGACAACGAATGGAGGGGACATAAAAAAAGTTCACATCTTGAAGAAATTCTTCCTAGTCATTTTCTCTCAATGCTTGAAGGATACTTTTTATAGTATGGACAAATCTAATAACAAAGTTTTTTCTTTCTTGGAAGAGGGTCGATCTATCTCCATATTAAACCTAATAGCATAAATATCAAAAAAAAAAACTTCAAAACAATGTCATCATAATTCATAAATATGCATCTTCACTCTCCCTTTCTAGTTCTATCTCAACTTCTTTCTAGACACGCGTCCAACCAAACCACCACCAATGCCAAATAAAAAGTTAGAAACATTAAATGTTTTCACAAAAATGTCAAATTATCCGTATTCAGTAATGAGTAATCTATT
>CAIGRE010229197.1:0-21398 GCA_903798275.1 Fraxinus angustifolia subsp. syriaca | reverse complement strand
ATGATGGTATATGAAGATGCAATGTGCTATGGAAAAGTTGGTGACATAATGTTTTTATTCAATTAGAAATGTTTTTGTTTTTAAATAAATAGATTTCTATGAACATCATTTGTGGAACTATTCTAAGAAGATTTCTTTTATGAATTATTTGTGTTTAAAAGTAGTACATTTTATAGAAAATAATGTACAAGTTATCGTTTATCGCAAAAATGTTAGCGATAAGATTTAGTGTTGCTGTTTTTTTTTTTTTTTAAATTTCAGCTTCTGCCCTTGACTTCAAAAATTCAAAACTCAATCGTTATTTGAAATTTTTGGACAAAACTAGTGAGGTTTGATAGCCTCATTTGCCCATGGGTTAGCTACTACATAAACTTGAAATTATGTCAATTCGATATCTATAGAATTTTATATGTTGCTTTAAGTAAACAATGTTGGTTATCTTTCAAAACTGAATTGCTACGGGGTTTTGAAAAATATTTAAGTACATCATATGTTGTTAACGAAATCTAATTTTTGATATGTCATACTATAAGAAGTTCCCTACCTTTCCTTAAAATTTCGTGAAGTTTCGAGATTCATTACTATGTAAACGAATTTATTTTGACATTTACCGCTTGAGAAGGAAAAACAAAACATATTTTTATTTACTGCTTAAAGTGTTCACGTCAATAATGGGTACATGCATGGAAATCATTCTAAAGATTTTTTTTTTTAAAACTGTTTTCCTCTAGTATTAAATTGTTATGTTTCGTTATATATATATCGTTTTGGTTCTTTCGGGTCGGAGCATTCCATGTGGCCTACTCCAAAGTGGGAGGAGGTGGCCGCGTGCACTCTAACAACTCAAGTAAGTAAATATATAAGTGAAGGGATGTGGGATGTGCTAGGGAAGTGAGCCACCAAATATAAAACGGGTCTGAAACGGGAAATATATCAATGAATATATAGAAATCAAGTCTTTAATGGAGCATATAAAGTTGATTACCCTCAAAGGACATAAAGTATGGGTTTTCGTAGTGGTAGAGGAGGAATGGAAACATTTGGATGAAGTGAGACATGGGGTAATCTTGATGATTGAGGTCTTATCCAATGCTTCACTCCATCAATCTTAGGCTGACAAGCATTTAAAGCTCCTAACGATCAATCGTTCTAGAGTTTATTCTGACCTCTAAAATATAGAATGACGATTTAACCTTTGCACGCATGTTGTAGAAATGTCACATCAATTAATCGTATATAGGTGGATCCTATATATGAAAGATCCTTTGAGGATGTGAATCTAAAAGATTCATCTTGTAAGTGTAGAGACTATGAACTTCACACTTCATCCCTATAACACTCATGGAGGGTTGCTAGTCATGGCACCTTGACTGAAATATTGCTTCACATCGACTATCATGGATGGCCTCACTTCAACCATATGGGAAGTTACGTGAAGTTGGGCCTAGGATCCATAACTTTTTCATGACAAGCATAACAATAGTCCATCAAGTTCATGTATGAATATTTTATGTAACGTGGAGACTTGCAGTATAATGTTGGAGGTGAACTGTTCTCTATCTAGGTGATGTGTTGACCCAAAGCATTTTGCTTTTAGTTGGTAGGTTGCGCACTTTAGACACAACACAATAGTCCTCCAATTTCATCTATGAATATTTATGTATGCATGGACGTACAATGTAATGTTGGAGGTGAACAACTCTTTGTTGAGGTGATGTGTTAACTCGGGTGTATTAGGTTGTGCATTTTTTATTTTTTATTTTTGTAGAGGTGAAGTTTTTGCTTGAGGACATGACTCTAAAAAGTAGAAGCTTTATAAAAGTAGATGTTGCAAAGTGATATGATTTAGGATAGACAATCACTTGGTCGAGTTTTGGAGTTTAAATTGAAAAAGTTGGCAAGCGAAGGTTCAAGTTTTGTGAAGGGCTCAGGAGCCAAAACGAGTTGAATTTAAGGTTTGGAAGATATTTGGAAAGAAAACGTGCACTCAGATGAAAACGGATATAACTTTCAGCTCGGTTGTCAGATTTTTGCCCATGAGTTCATTCCGGAAATGGTATGAAATTTTGCACAAGGTTACAAGGGCTCATGGTACTTTTGGACTTTTGATCGCACAGAAACATGCCGATAACAATTTGGCAAGAATTTTAATTTTCCGCAAATTTCCTTATTTTGTCAGAATTTTAGTTTAGGTAAGATTCTTGTAATCTTTAAGTGATATTTTCATTTTCTATATTTTTCTAGGTTTAGTATACATAAAAAACTTTATTTCATTGTAACACAAGAACCTTTTTGACATTATAAATTAAATGAGATTACTCTCTTTTTGTTCTTGATTGAACATTATGAATTAAATGAGATTTCTCTCTTTTTGTTCTTGCGTGAACATGTACCAAACTTATCAAATATTGTTATATTTGTGACATTCAAACTTTAGAACTTATCAAATTATTAGGCACCCTTTGTGGCGTTCGCAAATCAAGGTTTGTTGATTTTTGTAATCAAGAGGTCATTCAAACTTTATTTTTGTTTGATTGTTTGGTTCAATAATTTGCGGGTCGAGATTCTACCTCCTACAATCTAAATTTGGACTTTCCTAGCATTTTCAATTAATGTCGCGATTTCCATGCTAATCCCTTACTCGGGTTCACGTCACGGAGGCAAAGGCTTTAGTAATTCGAATGTTAGAGGAATTAATATGAACTATTGATGTGATGAGACATTTGTAGGGTCGTGTGCCAATGATATAAAAGGCTGTTGTATATTTCCAAGAAAAACAAATGAGGTGTTACCTACTCCCAAGAAACGCATCTCTTAGGTCATAATGGCTAATCCTAACATATGGTAGTTTGAGGTTTGAGCCGACGAGTGTCACTCGTGTTTGAAACACACTACCTTATCTTAACCGTCAAATGTCTTTTTTTACCTCTTATCAATGGAGCCATATTGGCGAGGACGTGGAAGGCTAGATTATACAAGCTTGATCTAACAGTTTAGGCTAGCGATCTCCACTTATAAAAAGGCTACCTCTGGAACCTTTAAAGATTTTTACTAGATAGAAATTTGAAAAATGTACCAACGCTGCAAAAATCTTTCTCCAATGAAGTTGTTGAAGTTTTCGACAACATTCTTCATTTTCTAGAAATTTAGCACCCTAGCAACACTTTCTTGTAAGTAAATATTACATCGAAACTTTCTTTTATCTCATTTTCATTGGCTAGTCAAGATGTCTAGGGTTTTTCCTTTTCTTTCTATTGTGGTGAGGGTCAAATTGGGAATATCCCCGAGGTGAGGGAGCCTATTGTTCTTTCTTCTAGTGAGACTATAATATTAGGAAATAACATCTAGAAATTGCCTCATGGGCCTATTGACACTTTAGAGAAGTGGGAGGGCCTTGGAGTATCCATCAAACATGACTTTAGAAAGGATAGCCAAATAGGGAGTGTTTAGGGTACCTAATAATATAGAACTGACACTTCTCAAATTTAATGAGAGAGCCTGCTATCCGATGCCGGGATGGGTGGCCGTAAGTGAAAGTATTTTTAGGGATAATTTTAGATTACCATTGCACATCTTCTTTTGATTGGTACTTAGGTCGTATGGACTAGATTCAACTCATTCAAATTCTAACTCATGGAGTCAAAAGGTTGGGTTGTGGATGCTATGGAGGATTAGCCTAGGTATAGATAAGCCTTTTTTTAGTTTTCCACTTCATTTATGTACCCAAAACATTGGACGAGGGTGAGAAGTTGAGGGGTGGTATTATCAGACTTAATTTAGCTTATCTTTGTGATATTCAATGTATGATCTTCTTCAAATTTTTACATATTCTCTACCAAGGTGCGAGATCTCCTGGGAGCAATTTGACATCATTCGCGATGTCTACCAGCTCAGCTTCAAGGAGCGAAGCTATGCTTTATTAATTGACAAAAACTCATCGTTTGTGGATCATGACCTGAAGTCTTCTGCAAGTACCACTTATGTCATCATTAAACTCAATATCAAAGTTTGTATACTTAATAATTTTGCAGAAGAGTTTGTTGAAAAGAAGCCTATGGGGCACGACTTTGTGAAAATCCACGAGAGTGTTGCTGCGGCTAAAAAGTTGAAAACTAGTTCTACTGCTTATAAGCGGCAAAATGAGTTGCTAGTCCAGCTAGAAAAGGTTATGTGTTGCTGATGAGAAGGATGGTCCTCAATTAATAAAAAAACAATTTGGCACATATGAGACTTTGTCTTATGGGACGACAGGGGTTGAAACTCCACCTCCTCACTATTCCCTTACGGTACTGAAGAAAGGTCACTTCAGAATCCACCTCCTACTAAAGAGGCCTCGAAGAAAAAGTGGTCTACTCCAGACAACCTGATGTTTTTAAAATAGAGTACTCCTTAGTTCCTCTCTGTACCTCTTGAGGCAAGAGGCCAACTCACCTCCCCAAAGCAGAAAAAGCTAATTTTCTAAGGAGCAAAGACGAAGAGTTGTCTTGAAACTGTTTCGATTGCTAGAGTCCAATAAAAATATTGGACTGAGGAGGGGCAAGATCACCTCGCCTCTTGCGAGGCAAAAGACCAATTAGCTTCTAACAATGCTTGCGTAGTAAGGGCTTTACGTAGAGGTGTGGCAGTATAAGACTTAGTTCGGACCTTACGTGTGAAAAATGATGAGTTAAGCCAAAGGTTGGAGGCTTTAGCATATCATGAGGAGGAGGTAAAAAAAGACAAATATGAGGCTAAGGTGAACAGGACTGAGGCAAAAGTAAAGTTAGATACTGTTGAAATCTAAGTTAATCGCTTGAGAAACAAACTTTATGACTCCAAATCAGAAGTTGCGGCTCTGACTAAGAGGATTGAACAGTCAAATGAAAACCAGTGCCTGGCTGTTGAAGCATTGGAAGCTTCGAAGAGGGAAATGGGTGAACTTCGAAAGTTATCTGAACCAAGAGAGGGGAGATAGAGTCTTTCAAAGCCGAGGTAAAGATAATTTGTGAAGTGGCTGTTAAAAATTGCATTGATAACTACGAGAAAATGAAGAAGTGTAACAACTTTGCCAACTATTGGGCTTCATGTAATGCTCAGCAACAACTGGCTTGCTTAAGGAATGTTAACCCAGAATGGCATGTAGGTTTCCTTGAAAAGGAGTTTGGTGGGCCTACGAGGGGTCGTCATGACATGGAGGCCCAAATAGAGGATTCTTAAGGTGATGAGGAGGTTGGGGAATGGTCACTGGTAATGGTGAATCTCTAAGCTTTGCAATTTAAATTTTGATGTAATGGCTTTGGCCTCCAATGTAATCATTTAGTATTGATGATATTTATTCTGATAAAGTGTTTTCACTTCTGTTCATCCTTGTGAACTTGTCAGAGATTTTCTTATCATGATCACTTCGTAATAGTTATAACTAAAAGTAATTTCTAAAGTACTCCAAGTGATAGCGGTTCACAAGATTGTAACCATATTATATTGATAAGTGTGATCACTTCGTAACGGAAGCGGTCATTTTGATGTTCATATCTTTATTTCATGTTAACGAGCTGGCTTTGATTTGGTGTTTTTCCATCCTTGCAAGAGGCTAACGCACCTTGTCAAGAACTTTCTCCATGGTGGATGATTCATAGAAGATGTCATCTTCGAAGGAATTAGAGGTGAACCCCTATGGGGATGTTTCGTACCTCGTCGTCCAAAGTGGATGTCCTTGCATCCGTAGTGGATGGTTCATCCATGGAAGGCGTCATTTATGAAGGAATCAAAGGTAACCCCCCTGTGGGGTATCATGGACTTCGTCATTCGAAGCAGATATCATTTCCAGAGGTTTGTGCATCATGTCAATGGCTTCTTCCACTGTGGATGTTTCACCCATGGATGGTGTCATCTTCAAAAGAATTAGATGTGACCCCCCGGTGAGGGTATCATGCACCTCACCGTTCAAAGAGGTTCATGAACTTTGTCAAGGGATTCTTCTAGGTGGATAAACACCCATGGAATGTGTCATCTTCAAAGGAATCAAAGGTAGAGTGTCGCACACCTCAGCGTCTGAAGTGGACATCCTTGCTTGCAAGAGGTAATGCTTCTCATCAAGGGCTTCTTCCATGGTGGATGGTTTACCCATTGAAGGTGTCATCTTTGAAAGAATCAGAGGTTACCCTATGGGGGTGTCACGCTATAACACCCTCACCCGAATTCTGGGTCTAATTATGAGAATTGAAAGGGGCTCATTTGATGGTTAATCCATCTTCTAGGACCTTGTAGAAAACTTAGTATAAATGCTAATCCCCAAAAATTTGGCTCTTTGAAGAAGGGTTGAATGCTTNGCATGTATATATAGAATATAGTATTCACGTGAGGAATGAAGGAGAGATTCTTGCTCATTTCACAAATTTCAAGGAACAATTTTCAATGCTAGAATTAGGAGTAGGCAAAACTCGATTTTTTGTTGTTTTTAAGTGTGTTCAATTTTTTGGCTATGTAAGCGGATTGGGTTTGATCGGGTTATGAGTTAACCCATGAAAACCAAATAAACCCGCACAACCCGACCCGAATACTTAAAAAAAATGCATTTTGTTTTTTGTAGGCTCGGCTAATAAGGATTGAATAAGATAATATATATTTTAATTGATTTATTTACTATTTAATATTATCTATTCGAATTTAGTATAATAAAAAATTGGATGACCCTAAATCTTTCTTGACAAATTGTCACAAACCTACCAACATACGCAACCCAACCCGACCGATACTTGATTAGGTTGGGTTGAGTTGGGTTTCAAACTTTACACGAATTGAATTGAGTTAAATTTTGATCAAACCAATCATATTAAGTTGAAGCAAAAACTGACCTAACACAACTCATGCCCAACCCTAACTAGAATTAATAGTCTTTCCACCATCATAAGTTTTTCCTTAATGATGCATGCCTAATCTTGTTCTATTTAAGCCCCTCATTCACATTCACATGCTACCACTCACTATTTTATTTTTTAGTCCAAATAATATACACATATGCACGCACGTAGCCAAGGTGAAAATTGTAAGAGGGATGAAGAAATTTTATTCGGTCTCTAATACTCTTTCTTTTAAATTTCATGGTAAGTTCGCTACCTATATTTGGATTATTATTATGTTTCAAGAAAATCATTATGAATCCCATATGATTATATTATGTTAAGGGAACCGGTGTTTAGTAGCGATACACATAAGAATTCTTACCGCCTATGGTCGGTCAAATTCTTGTGTTTCCATTATGTTGATTATGATTACTATGTTACTTTAAGTTATATACAATAATAATTTATGGCGTACTTATGGGGGTTTTATAAATTTTACTCTATGATATTTCCCCATTTCAGGCAATTGATGGTTCGAGACAGATGACGTGGAGATGGAAACGTGTTAGGATTAATAAATTATATTGTGTTTGAAACACAACTATAAAGTTTCATTTTTTAAGACATTAATTAGCCTATGTTTTACGTCAATGCATTATTCTTTAATATTAAGATTTCGCAATTAATTATTGAAGTTAAAATCGCTTTTTATTTACTTAATGAGTAAAATCATTTTTTGTTACTATTTATGTTCCTATGAAAAAAAAAAATCGAATTTTTTGACACTTGAATAGTCAAAGATTCAGGTTGTCACACACGCACTTCATCGCCCATGTGGACACCCTTGCAAGAGGCTGATGCGCCTCATCAATGGCTTCTTCCATGTTAGATGTTAAGCATTTTCTACAACGTAAATTATCTGCAAGTGTGCGATGTCATGTTTTGTAATATAAGACCAAGTACGGATGTCGAACCCACATGAACTAAAATTAAATTCCTATCGAGTACTATAATTATTTTAGCCTTTATTTTATCTAGAAGATCATATTTTTTTAATCAATGTTTTTATATTAATCTAAGAATGGATGTGGTGGAAAGTTCAATTTAGTCAACACGAGTTATACTAGAAATTTATCAAAGAGAGAAAACATAGGGAATGAGTTCACCATATCAACAGTGTTTCTCAAATGATATGGTAGTTCTATCAATTCTTCCTAATGTTATAAGCAAGATCCCTAAATTAGTTTTATTCCCTTTCTCAAGTGACAAATAAAATCTATCTCTATATTTCAATTTCAATAACTCTATTCCGAATTAAAATTTAGAGGTTATCAAGTTCATGGTTCTTAAGTGGAACGTGCTTCAAAGATTTCGTACTTTCTCTCGAAACTTACAAAATCTAGGTTGTATTTTTCTTAGATTGCACCTAAATTTCCCTATTTTGAGTGTCGAAATTTAAAATATCAAATCATTCAATTAATGATCAAGTGATTGAAAGCATTAAGCAAGAATCAACACAAAACAACTCATGAAAAAACTACAAAAGCAAATATATTAAAATCAAAACATGTCTCAAGTAGGTTACATCAAACCCTAGTTCTAATAATTTAGTTCATGAATAAGAAAAAGACATAAACCAATCTAGTATTAAGAAAATGGAGAAGAAAAGAATGTGCAAAATCGATTTCTTATGTAAATTCTCCTCTTTGATGTTGTTTTACTTTCTCTAGATCAATCTCTCATTTTCTTGCCTCTTGCCTCGTTGAATTGTAGTTGTAAAAGTGCATCTTAATTGGTATTTATAACATCTTAAAGTCTCAAGACGAATTAGAGTTGATTTGGGCTTGAAAAGAAGTCCAATACAAATAAAATACCCTAGCCATCTAGTGTGTTGTGGTGCTGCACTGCTGTGAAAATTCAGCAATAGTGGCGTTGTGGCACCCACTTTCGGGTAGAAAATTAGCACTACACACCTTTCAGTATTTTCATCATAATTTTTTTCTTATTATCCAATTGAGTTGATTCAAAATGCGTTGGGAATATAACTTAAAGGGCTAAAACTTTTCTTCAGATATCAATTTCCAATACGAACGTTTACTATGTTAAAAATGAGTCTCAATTTTCGAATAAAAATCTGAAACATACTTGTGCAGTTGAAAATTGATTTGTAAAATATTTTAATCATTTTTTACTCATTTTTTGTTTCTAATTTCATTCAGATGAATCCTATTAATCTTTAATTATCGTTTTGTTGTCTGAATAACTATTGAAAAGTTGCAATTGAACCCTCAAACTTTGAATTTCACCATTTTTTGTCGTTATTTATTTGTTTCTTTCAATTTAGCCATCAATCATCGAGTTTCACCACATCAACATCAATTTCTCCTTGATTCATGTTTACATCACTATTTTCTCTAAGTTTTGCATCGTTCACACCAATTCACTTTACCTATAAAACATCATTAAAACATAAATTAAAACGTTCTAAACACTCTCAAAATCTAACAAACTAGCAAGTAAATTAGCATATATATGATGAGTTAAACATATTCATCAGTACATGGTTCACCCACGAAAGGCATTTGTGAAGAAGTGGCAAAACATTGTAATGGAAGTTGTTACATTAGATAAAACATTTACATTTGGGAGAGATTGTCATGATGGGATGATAAGCCATGTTCATGGGTAATTTCTCCTAAGGTGCTCAATATTCCATGGATGGACAAGTGCTTTGCCATCTAGAACCTTGTTTTTGTGAGTGCCAACTCGCACCTCCCTTCTGATGCGGTACGGACTTTCTTAGTTTTACTCTCCTATAAATACATCAAGCTTCATTTTCAGGGTATACTTGATGGTTTTATTGATAGCTTTGACATGGTCGTTTGCCCGAGGGTGATGAGGTATTGAGAAGTGCTTTTGGATCTCGAGCTCATCACATAGGTTCCTGACTTTCTTGTTATCGAACTGTCATACATTGTCTGACACAATTGAGTGAGGAATATCGAATATGTATATGACGTTCTTCCAGATGAACTTGGAAGCGTTACATCTGTGATCTTAGCCAAAGGTTCAACTTCAACCCACTTGGTGAAGTAGTCAATGGTAACAATGGCATAACTTGCACTGCCTCTCCCTTTGGCATGAGTCCTATGAAGTCAATCCCTTACTTGGTAAATGGCCAAAGACTTTATACCACAGCGAGCTCCTGGGATGGTTGCATATGCACATTAAAGAGTTTTATTTTAATGAGAGTCAAATATGAACTTAATTATGCCCTTGTGTTTTGGTAAGGATTAAAATCCAGATTTTCAATCGAAGTCAAAATTATCAATTAATTTTAACCACACATTTAATGAGACCAATAACTTTTCAGTTACACATTTCATCAACTTTCATCAAAATGTGTTAAAAATTTGATTTTAATCCCTATCAAATAAGGGCTATGTTTATTTATTAACTTGGTTAATGATTTTCATTGTACAAAATAATTTAAAAATTCTGGTTATAAAACTAACCCAAATCCAATCAAACCAAAACCATTCAGTTTGGTTTTGGTACAGTTCCATATTACTGATGGAATCGATGGTTCCATTAGAAGAAAATCATTGGTTATCGACTGGTTCTCTTCAAAATCATATTGAACCATACTTGCCCCTAAAAACCAAGGTAAGGAGGCTTAATTTAGTTCTTATAGAAAATAGCAGTGTTTGGTTCCATAGTCTTGAACTGGAGAATCCTTATAGAATATAGTTGGTAGAATGAGTTTATAAAATTCTTTAATGATTGATCAATCAACAAAGACAACTACCAGAATTATACAATATGGTGGGTGATGAGCACATAAAGTTCTTATCTTTTATTATTATTGTGTAATTATCATAATTTTTTATTTTTTTTATTTGTAGTTTTTCACATTACCAACCAATTAAAGCACTTTAATTAAACTCTTTTTCTTATGTAAAATTTAATTGACACGACTATTGGGATATAATTTAGTGAGCTAAAATTAGGTATTATCAAATAAAAGTTTGGGATCTATTTGTACTTTCCCAAAAGTTAGGGACCTAATTGCAATTTTTCCTAATTAAAATCAATGGCTTAATGGTCTTTTTAAATGATCAATTGTACCAAAACACAAATTATGGACCAAATACTGAACAAGCACTTTGACTTTGATTTTATGAGGTTGAATTAAGGTTTGAGTCAGTCAACATAATATAATATAAATTATCTATTCTTTTCATCTTCCATATAAACAAATATTATTTAGATAATAAATTTGCATGGACCACTTCAAAGTTTAAACTTTTATTAATATATAAAGATTTATGGCCCGTTTGGTATGAATTTTGAAAAGTCAAAGCGAGTTTTTGGTTCGTTTGATTAATTTTATGAAATTATTTCTTCTATTAATCAAAGATATAAAGTTTTTGCCTGTTTTACTCAAAATTCTTTCTTAATAAATAGAATATAATTCTAACTCATCAAAATCAATTAGGGATGAACAGAACTTTGGAATTGGATAGAGTGGTTTAATTTGATTCTTCTTTGGTTAAATTGACTAATGAGTTAATGAACCTAAAATCTCCAAGTTCGATTCGGTTCTTGATTCTATACACATAACCAAGAATCAAATCTCCTAATTTTATTTTATATTGAATCTGCCAAATTTCTTTAATTTTTTCTTAAAAATCTCCCCACTCACTACCAGTGTCCAACAGGTTAATGTTGTGTTGATTCAAACTTTTTACACATTGATGAATGAATATTATTTGCAATTTGTTTTGTTTTAAAATATGAACTATATTTGTTACCTTGTAAGATGAGACCTCGGAGTTATGAAAACTTTGGAAAATTTAATTTTGTTGTGCAGTCGAACATTTCAATATCATAATTAAAGATGAACCCGACAATTTCAAACTTAGCCCTTGTTTGACGATCATTATTTGAATACTATTTTATATATATATATATATATTCATTTTTAACCACTCATTCACAAAATAAAATATTTTACACGTAAACTTCAAAATTTTCCCTATTTTTTAAATACATGTTCTCCTAAAATTCACTATTCAAAATATTGTTTTAACCAAATAATGACCCATCAAACATCAGTTTAAACAAATCTATTTTATTTAGCGTGTGTTTGAGTTTCATTTTCCACTAAATAAGTTTTGTAATAGTGATTGTTTTGAGAATGCGTAGTTAAAAAAATAGGAAAGAAATTTGAATTTACGTATAAAATTACTTTATTAAAAGAATATATGATTAAAAATAAATTTAAAGAAATTTTTAGATAATGGAGGTCAAACGGGACTTGATTCAACATAGACTGGTGTTTAAAAAAACATCATTTAAAAAATATTTGTTGGATTGTATTTGACTATTTCTCGAGGCCCTATTTGATAGTCATTTTTTTGAGAATAATGAGTTTTTTAATAGTAAATTTTTAGAAAATGTGTAGTTAAAAGTAGGAATTTTTTTTTTAGTTTATTTAAAAATATTTTATTTTAATAATGTACGGTTGAAAATGAACACGAGAATTTTTTTTTTTTTTTTTAAAGAAGCCGAATGTAGAGCTATGTGAATCAAAACAAAGTAGGCCCTTTCTTCTTGTAGCTTCTTTGCAGGTGCTATTGGTGAGCCAATCAGCCAACAAATTCAATTCATTATTTTTATTATTATTTTTTATAACTTTAGCCCATTTGATAAAAATTTAAATTATAACTACATATATAATGTGATTCATAACTTTTCAACTATATATTTCATCAATTTTTATTAAAATTTGCCAAAAATTTAATTTTCATCTCTACCTAACAGGAGCTTAGTTCGTAGAATGATTTGTACATATGTAATTAAATAATGATTTACATACAGATGATATGTCAAATAAGAGTTGTGTGTGTGTGTGTTTTTTTTTTTTATCAATTTGATTGAATAAACTTTGAATAAATCATATTTTATTACATCACGTGTATGTAAATTATTATATAAAGTAAAATCGTAATTCGTATGCCTAACTGATTAAGTTCATGTTTGGTTTAGATAAAAATTAAATATTTAGTAAATTTTGATAAAAATTGATGAAATGTGTGAACTAAAAAGTGTGAGTCTCGTTAAAAACTTTTTATTAAAAATATTTATTGATTTTTACTTAATTTTTAATTAAAATCTGTAGTTGAACAAAACATGGGCTAAAATTGGACACGTTGAAACTTAACCAATTAAAAGTTGACACTTGACACCATGTTTGATATTCATTTTTTTTTTTTAAACGTATTTTTCTTTCTCATATTTTCAACTGTATATTTTTCAATAAAATACTATTTAAAATACATTCTTGAAAAAATAACGTAAAAGGGATGAAGTTAAAATTGTGAACAGAAAGTGACTGATATCTTCATTGGGAGCATAGACGACTTTAAGGTCAACTTGAATCAAAGTTACTTTTTATATTCAAGCTCCAACGAGTAAGTCTTTTCTCACGCGTCCCTTTTCATTGTTGTTAGTGACACGCTTTTGATGTCACATCGTAAAAATTGTGAATGATAAAATGATAATATTTTAATAAATTTGGGAACAACTCAAAAATTTTAAAGTTCAATTACACATAATTTATTTTAAACAAGTTTATTAGTTACTCGAAAAACTTTTAAATTTCCAATGCCAATTGTTAACTGAGAAATATTTGATAAACTACAGTTGCAAAATCATATTTTATTAAATTTTTATTTCCAATGCCAATTGTTAGTCATTGTCTCATATAACTAAAATCATAATCATATTAAATTTTTATAAAAAAAAATGATAAAATGTGAATTAAAAAGACGCAAAATCTCGGAGGTTGAAATTAATTCAAAATTTCTAATATATTTTATTACAACAAACATTGAACTTTTTGTAAAGTTCTCACGGTGTCACTGAACTTCAAAACTATTCTCGTTAGTCACTAAATTTTGAAAATTGGTATCCTATCCATCATCGTGTAAATGACGTTTGTAAAATTGGAAGGATTTGATGACGTGTTTAATGATATGGCTGACGTGGCATGTTATTATAAAAAAATATATATATGTTGAAATCACAAAAATTAGATTTTATATGCAGGTTATCGACGCCCTTTTGTTCAATTTCATGGAGACATAATTTTAAATTTCAAATCTCGTTATGCAAATTTTTATTTTCAACTTCACATCTCCTTACATTTCGAAGCAGCCCCAATATGACTTCTTGTATTTTTTTCAAATGACGTGCCACGTCAATCATACCATTAGACATGTCATCAAATCCTTTTAATTTTATAAGTGTAGTTTATGAAGTGATAGACGAGGTATCAATTTTTAAATTTCAGTGACTACCAGGAATAATTCTGAAGTTCAATAATTCTATGGGAGCTTTATGAAAAGTTTAGTGACTATTTAGGAAATTAACCATGAGTGTGATGTATTAAAGCAAATAGGCAGTCATTTTATTTTATTGAGGCAAATATGTTGTTTCTGCAATTGTGCTTCTACGGTTTTTTTGACCATTCAGCAGAGGCTGCTGCGCTTGTTCTCTCTCTCGGTCTCTCCGCAATTTCGTTTAAAAAAGCATGCCCACATCACTTTTTACTTTCATTTTTTTTATTCATGTTCATAAGTTCGGCTGCTGTTTTTTCCCCCCTCTGTAGTATCCAAGAAGAAACATATGGTTCTGGACACTTGATTTTTAAATTTCATTCTAAAGTTGAATCTTTTTGAGTAAAAAGAAAAAAGAAAGAAAGGAACATGTTCTTGTAAAAGAAGTTGGGAAGTTACCATTAAATCTTGAAGTCTTGATCATCTTTTGAGGGAATTCTTGTGTTTTGAGAAGTGGTCTGTTGTTTGTTTGCAGAGGTTTATGTATGTTGTGGCATAGGGTGTTTATTTATTTATTTATTTTATTTTATCGACTTTTCGTGTTGAAGGAAAGAAGTGAAATTTGAGTTTAAGCTGTTTTTCCTGGGTAGCAGAGCAGGGAGAATATCATCTCATGTTTTGCTTCTCTCTGCACTAGGTAAGATTTTATTGTTCTTGCTTTCTTGAATTTAATTGATGATCTGATTCCGTTATTCTGATATTTATTGTTTTCCCTTTCACTTTTTGATGAGTTAAATTATTTTGTTTATGCCTTTTTTGAGAACATTTCTTGATGAGGTTCTATGTGAAAGTTAGCAAAACAAAGGAATTAAATGATCTTGTAGCTGATTATCATTTGATTTTGGCTGAACTTTGATGTGATTTATCATTGGGAGGAAAGAAATTACTGATGAAAACTTGAGAAATAGCATGTCCTCTGCTATTGCCTTGACATTATTTCTTCTTTTCTCTTTTTTAACTTTTTGTCTTGTTGAAGTAGTTATTGACACTACTCAAACTCATGGAAAAAGCGGTTAAAACCCTTTTTGTAAATACTATGCTGTAAGGAAGTTAGAACGAAATTTGTGTTGAGGCTGCTAAAATCAGTATATTCAAAAATGAGCATGGAAAAAAAATGCGACAGTTGATCAAGAGAACATCAAAGTAAAGAGAAGATTGATGAATCCATTTGTAATGAAAAAATAATTGGCTACTTGATAGCCTTGATAAGACAACAAAAAACAAAATAATAACAGAAGGTGTGGTGGAGCAAAAGAGTACATAGAACGAGAACGAGTACGAGAACAAGAAATTGAATTTATGTAGCTGGATATTTCAGCTGTAATTCATTGATTTGAGTTGACTTTTTTTAAACTCGAAGTATCTAGTTGTTATGTATGGAGAAGTAAGTCTTGTTAACATAAAAAGTAACTTGTAAAATATATTTTGCAAAACCGAAGCTTAAAGTAACTTATGTTCCTTTTTAAGCTTATCAAACATCCTCAATCTAATTTCACTCAGAGAACAAATATCCTACCGTACCTTTAAGATAATCAATGCATTCACTTCTTTCCTTCAGCTTTGTGCATAAAGATTAGAACCTAGGCACATTGTGGAAATATTGTGCATTCATATAACTTGTGCAATGAGTATGCTAATCTTGTGGATTGATCATTATCCTCACAATTTAGAGTTGGATACTTGTTCTATTCTTGTCAAATAAGTATCGTACTTGTAAAAACATGATAATCAATTTTGTTTGTTGTTGAACCATGGTGGTGTCATGGGACACTTTACTGCATTATTGGTTGGACAGTTCAGAAAACTATCTGTTAAAAATTGATTTAGAAATGGTTTGCCTATGCCTCCGCAAAACAATTTTTCATCTCCTTTTGATATGGGCTTCCAACTGGAATCATTATTCATTTGTCTCCTGTATTTGTCTTTTTTGATTAGTACAAAAACTGTTCTCAGTTTAGGTCCAAGTTGTCCACCTTGCAGTTGGATTGTCAATAATTCATTGTCTAATAAACAAATTATGTCTTTAAGCGCATTATGTTTTATGTTCGCAGTGTAGTCTTCCTTACTGGGACTATTGTTTTCTTGATGGGAAATGTTGTTGCTGAAGTTTTGGAAGTACTGCCATCTCCTCTTTCCATTAAGGTAATGATATATCTGCTCATCCCTTTTTCCCGTGGAAACTTTTGCCTTCTGCTACATTTATAGAAATTTACAATTTTACTCATGACTCACCCTTTGACAAGGAAATTACTTGCTAACCAGCTCCAGAAAAGATTGAGGAGACTGCTAAAAACTGGGGATGTTATCTTAGGGATGTCTCAATTGTAATTGGCTTACTCTTTTATGCAGCAATCAGGAAATTCTCTCACAATCAAAGATCAGAAGCATGGCTCTTTATCTATTGATGAGAAACTTCTGGGGTTGAATTAAGTTGATTTCCTGTCAACTCGAATTCATAAATAACATATAAAATCTAATTGATGGAGGACATAGCCTTGTTTTTCTGCAAAGTTAGAGGATACGAACTAAATTCAATCTGTTAACAATTCATGTGGGATGCTCAAACAAGTTTTTCTTTCTTACCCATATCAAATGAACCGCAACTGAAGCTTGCATATAGTGGAACCATAAGTGTCTATGTACCAAGATGCAATCTCATATGAAAGCACTTCTCGTTTTGTTCTTGTTTGGTTACACCGAAGAGTTAATATATAATTGTCATTATTTTTCCTGCGTAATGAGAAACAGCAGAAATACTTGAGAACGGCGCATTGTACTGGGGTCAGATTGAGAAAGCATACAAAAGTCAAATGTTTTCATGAATATTTATTAGGAGAGTAATAATGATTTTTGCCTTCCATTTTTCCTCCCAACTCCTTGCGGCCAAGCTTTTCATCTCCCTAGAACAAAGAGAAATTACAGACATTTTTTTAGTAATGGTATCATCAAAAAAATTAAGGTAGCGGAATCATTTGTGCATATAACAATTGGTGAACTCAATATAGCGGAATTCAGTTTGTGAATAGACATCAGGGATCTAGGTTGCACATATAATCTTCCTCTATCTCCCTTAACAACCTTGAGTTGGCTTGAAGACCGTGCAGCTTCTAAGAATGCCATATCAAGAGATTGTAGGAACATCCTTCAACCTTGACTAATTTATGGACTTGGGACTTTTTCTATGAAGTATACAATCAAATTAAATAACATATGGTTGTTCACACATTTAGAGGGTGTTTGGTGGGGATTTAAATTAGATTTTTAGTAGATTTGTGGTAGAAAATTTTGAAATGTGTGATTGAAAAGTTGTGGGAACCATGAAAGATGTGGTTAATATTAATTGTTTGACTTTGATTTAGATTAAAATCAGATTTTGACCCAAAACAAACAGGCTCCTAATCCTTCGATGTATCGACAATTGGTTGGCAGTTTGAATTATTTGACCATTACCAGACCCGATATTTTCTTTGCTATCCAATAGATCAGTCAGTTTATGCAAGCTCCTTGCTAGATTCATTTGGCCGTTGTTCGTCGTCTTGTTTGATATCTTAAATGTACCTCTGGCTGTGGTTTGTTCTTTCCATCTAGTACTTTGTTATAATTGGAGGGATTTTGTAATATGGATTGAGCTGGTTGTGTTGATACTCACCGCTCTATCACTGGGTGGTGTATGTTTCTTGGCAGTGCCTTTATCTCTTGGAGAAATAAGAAACAAGCTCGTGTCTCTAAGTCTTCTCCTGAATCTAAATATCGAGCCATGTCATCAGCTTGTTTTGAAATCATTTGGCTTTGGGGCTTATTAGGAGAAATTGGTGTTCTTCAACTTTCTTCTACTCGTCTTCATGCTGATAATACGAGTGTTATTCAGATTGCTAGTAATCTGGTCTTTCATGAGCATACCAATCATGTTGAGGTGGATTGCCATTCTATTCGTGAAGAGCTTGGTCATCAAGAGATCTCTCTTCCTCATGTCTCTTCTGAAAATCAAATAGCTAATGTTTTTACCAAATCTTTATCTCGCCATCGTCATTAGTTTATGGTTGACAAATTGATGCTTCTCGATCGCCTAGTATCAATTTGAGAGGGAATGTCAATGAATTGTCAGATTAAATGCAATTTGTATTTATTTCCTTAAATTGGAGATTTGATTACATGTCCAAATTTAAGGGATTTGCTTGTACATAATTGTATCATTCCTAGTATAATTCCTTTGTAATTACCTTATTTAGAATCTATAATTCTCTTATTTAAAGGAAAGCAAAACCTCAATTGAGGTATTCATAATCAATTATTATCCTTCTAAGTATTTCAAGAGTAGCTTCACTCGTAAACTCCGTGCCATGTCTGCCAAATCTTAACTCCCAAAGTCCAGCATCAACTATGATCCTGTCCGATATCTGCTTCCTTCCTGGCTTGAAGTTTGAAGTTCACTTCTTACAGATTTCATCTTTCTTATCCCCACTAAAAGCTGGGTGCATCAGTGCATCACACTAGCTTGAACTCTAGATTAGAGATGGGAAGTGAAAGCTGAAATGGGAAATGAGAGGAGATGAAAGAGGCTAAGCGTGATGAGAGATCTCTCCAGTAAGGACTTTATTTCTGTGGCGAACATCTTTCATCACAGTCAAATGGGAAACTCTCTCTCAAGTCTTGGTGTGGAGTGAAACTGGGGTAATAAGTAAAGCCGCTGGAAAGTAGGTTCCTAGCTCAACAAAGAAAATGTCTTGGAGTTTAGCTGTGAAAGGCAATCCTATCTTGCAATGCAGCTCAATTTGAGGAGCAAGCTTGACATCTGAATCTTTTAAACTTACAAAATGAATGGTAAATCTTCCTTGCCATGCTAAGATTTCAATGGATGTGAGGCACTATGAAGTATGAAGTCAAGTTTAAGTTCCTTAATGGCTGATTGGGACAAACTCATATTGATCCGAAAAGCATCGTACTCTTATCTAATTGAAGATATGAGTCAAATCCTTCTTCCCATCTTGCATGCTATTCCTATATCCTTTATATCTGTACTATCAAAGTTTCCGTTCTTTTCTTCTTTCCCTACGTCAATTCCTCGTTCATTCAATTTAGTATAGATTCGAAACATTGTCTTCGTCTTCCAGTCTACCATCCATTTGCAATTCTTCCCTTCTTATACTATGGACCATGTCCTCTCTTTCACTCCTTTCCAAAAGTCGACTTTGATTAAGTCTTTGTAGAGTGTAGAAGCTAACTATTGTGTGAGTGTCACATGCTAGTTCCTTTTCATGCTAGATGGCAATGACAAAGAAAGTTACATTTATAGAGTCAGATTCAATTCATAGAGATCCTCGGTGAAGATAGTGGATATTTTTTATTTTTCACAACCGAAGCACTATGGAGAAAATAAGTTCTCATGTTTAAGGATTATTTATACCTGGTGATGTCGAAGTGGAATTATTAAAAAATTTAAAGGATTTGAGACAAGGTAAAGAGGTTGGCTGTCGTAATTGCAATGGATGTTTAGGAAGGTTCTGGATTCTGCCAATAGCAGCAATAGATAGCTATGAGAATAGGTCTTGGAGAAGGAATAGACAATAGGGGGCTCGTTTGCTCATATCCAGTCTAGAGAGATTTGAAGGTTGATAAGGAGTTGGTAGCAACCTGGTGCAAGGATGAGTCAGAATTCTTCCATCTTTCATTTCTATTATGCTAGTTATTTTCTATTCAGATTCACAGCATTGTTTATTCTCATTTTCCCTGCTTTATGTTTAATAAGTTTGTCTTATTTTGTTTGGGAAAAAAAATTTATAATTCATATTATGACAGGTCCACTGTCAAATGTGTTCAGAACTACTAAAATTGGTCACTAGAGTTTTGGAAATAATTCCAGAAATAGAAGCTGCCCGTCCTCGGTGCTCATCAGGAATAGAGGCACTTTGCTTATTAAATAATGGAATTGTCAAAGCCAATTCTCTGCTTCAGCAATGTAGTGAGTCCAGTAAGCTCTATTTGGTACGTATGCCTAACTTAAATGTATCAATTTGTAGTACCTTATAGTTTTTGCTAGACCCAATCCATGTTAGTTGGGAGATTCTTATAATTTTAACTTGAAAGAATTATAGTACACATGCTAATACTTCTTTCTAATTTGCCCGAGACAGTTTGTCCATCCATTTGGTATTTGATGTTGCCTTATAACTCGTGCTTTAAATTTTCAGGCACTAACAGGAGATGCTATACTTTCAAGATGTAAAAAGTCGAGGAACTTAATGGAACAAAGTCTTGTCCAAATTAAAAATGTGGTTCCTGTAATTCTGGCTGCAACGGTGAGCAATCCATACCCCTTTGAGCAAAATTGAATATGTTCTTTTTAAATACTTACAACCTATGAAATCATTCATGCGGTGCCTTCTTAAACTGCTGAGGGAAAGGTCTCTTTGATGTCTTTGAGTTTTTTCTGTTTCATATGGAACTGGCTTTTATCAAAGAGAAGTATGCCACATAGTTATTATAAGGAAGCATATCTCGGAATTGCATCAGATACACAACAATTTGATGCATAACATTAATAATAGCTTATCAAAACTTGAGGGGCATTTGATTTGCCTTTTTCAAGCTGTTTTAAGTTTTGTAGAACGGACAAACTTCATCACACACTGTTGAAGGGGTTGGACAGGGCGTGGGGTTTGTAGACATTGTTTTTAGTGACAACACTCAAAACGTCAAAAATATATTTTGAGTTTTATTTTGCAGGGGATTCTAGTGGGCTGCTAATTTTGAGTGTAACTTCCAATTATTCCTAAAAATTCTAGGTTTCTAGACGTTCGCCTTTGGGGTATTGTCTGTCTCCTCCATCTTTGCAGCTTTTAATTTATGCTCTGTAATTGAGTTTTACTATTTGGGTTATGAAATTTTGAGTTCAATTGGGGCTGCGATTTTGGGGCTCTACATTGGTTGTGGTGGAAAATCAGCGGAAAGTGCATATATTACTTGATAATATATTAGCATAAAGTTGTTCTATTTTACTGAATAATCAAATTCATTAAGGCTCCGTTTGATTGGCGATATTTTCCCTGGAAGTAGGAAAATATTTTCCTACTTCCACTTTTTGACTGTTTGATATGCTAAATTTTCCACGGAAAATGTTTTCCTCCCTTTTTCTAGGTACAACCCTTTGATGCACAAATGGTGGAAAATGTTTTCT
>CAIGRE010229158.1:0-18235 GCA_903798275.1 Fraxinus angustifolia subsp. syriaca | reverse complement strand
ATTATATTATTATAATTGTATTATATATAGATAGATTATTTTTACCATTAATTAATATTATAATTGATTGCTTCCATATTGAGTTGTTATTTTAGTCCTATTTAATGATAGAACCTCTCACAAAAAGCAGTATCGAGTCTTTTACTGAGTATATTTGACATGGTATTAGAGACATTTCCTTATAGTTTTCTCTTGTTTTATTGGTTAGGTTTTCTCAAGGCGGGAGGAGCTTTTCGTCAAATCAATTGGTTCTTTTTTTTTTTTTTTGGTTCATGTTCCTTTTAACGTATTGAGAAATTAATTCAAAATCGGCTTTTTTTTTATTCTGAAAATTTATCAAAAAAAATGCCTTTTGAGTTTTTTTGGTGTAGGTTGTTTTGTGGGATTTCTTTCACTTAAAGTATTTGGAGTTTTGGCCGGTGTTTTGGCGTCAGAGCTTTTGTTGGAACACGAATTATATGTTCGACTAAGTTCTCCCAACGGATAGAGCTCACTGTGTGTGTCGGCACACTTCGTGAATTTTTTTTGAAAATTCTTCTTGGGAGTGTGAGTTCTCATAGTATCTTTGGAGTGTTCTTGGAGTGACTTTGGAGTAGTTCTTTGTTGTTTCTACACTATTTGTTATTTTTGGTCTCTCGTCATCACTAATTTTCATGGTTGGTTACTTTGATTTGGATTTCTTCTTAGTGGGCACAAATTGCTCAATTGGTCAGGCCTTGGGATGCAAAAACGTTCTTAATCTCTCCCACTAGAGTCTCTACTGTGGAAACTTTCCGTACAAGAACCAAGTTGAAAGGAGTAGCAAGTTTCCTTTATCGTCTGACTAAAAGAGTACTGTGGCTTCACCTTTGTATTCAGCAAGTCGTTTGATGCAGAAAAGATTCTAAATGAGAAGAGTTAGAGAATGCAAAAAAATTCACGAGGGAAGATGACGAGGAGTGGTTTTATGGGGTTCTATATTCATAATTGTAGCTTCTACATAGATTGGTTTTCTGTAATTCTGTATTTTGTACCGGTTTAAGCCCACTGCACTTGCCTTTCTTTCAGATTAGTGAGTCCATCTATGCAAACCAATATTGCTTATATTGCAGATTGCCGGTCTGGTTATGGAAACATTTTCCTTTTTTTTTAAATCTGTATTTCTTGTAATACAATAGCAGAAATGTTATGTCCAATATGTTCTAATTCGTAATTTCCTGAATATATATTGATTTGACATTTTCTGATGTCTTATTTGTCAAAGGCAACTGTGTGATGAACCTATGTATCAAACTTTTGTTCTTGTGAGAGTTAATAGCGAAGTAATGATTTTGATTCACTATATAGAAATCCTAATTTTTTGGACTTTTGGTGAAGCTTCCAAGAAACTGGATGCATTTGCATTTCTTGCGTGCAATTGGGATTGCAATGTCAATGAGAGCGGGAATTGCTGCAGATGCTGCAGCTGCTTTGCTTTTCCGAATACTTTCTCAACCTGCTTTGTTGTTTCCTCCATTGAGACAAGTTGATGGTGTAGAAGTTCAACATGAACCACTGGGCGGTTACATTTCATGTGAACGTAAGCAGGTAGTTTCATCTTCAATATTCTTTTAATGCTCGTAATGAAGTCTCTGCTTACTACACATTTTTTTCCACATTGAAAATATTTTGAACAGAAGAAAGAAGTACCTGCAATTGAAGCTACAACTGAAGCTACTGCCCAAGGGATTGCATCAATGCTTTGTGCCCACGGCCCCGAAGTTGAATGGAGAATATGTACCATATGGGAAGCTGCTTATGGCTTGATTCCTCTAAGTTCCTCTGCTATTGATCTTCCTGAAATCATTGTCGCAACACCTTTACAGCCTCCTATATTATCATGGAATTTGTATATTCCTCTTCTTAAAGTACTTGAGTATCTTCCTCGTGGAAGCCCTTCTGAAACATGTCTCATGAAGATATTTGCTGCCACCGTTGAAGCAATTCTTCAGAGGACGTTTCCACACGAGTCTTCTAGAGAACAAATAAGAAAAACAAGATACGAATTTGGGTCTGCATCCAAGAATCTTGCGGTGGCTGAGCTCCGTACGATGGTTCACTCACTATTTTTGGAGTCATATGCCTCTGTAGAGCTTGCCTCTCGGCTTCTTTTCATAGTGTTAACTGTCTGTGTCAGTCATGAAGCACAGCTGAGCGGAAGAAAGCGACCTAAAGGTGAAGATCAAAACATTTCTGAAGAACTAATGGACAACTTACAAGAAGCCACCAGAAAACAAGGAGACATGGAAAATAAACAGGCGAAAAAACTGGGGCCCGTTGCTGCATTTGATTCTTATGTTATTGCTGCAGTTTGTGCACTATCCTGTGAACTTCAGCTCTTCCCCTTGATTTCTAAAGGGGGCAATCATTTGGGTGCCAGATGTGATGCAGCTAAATCTGCAAAAGTAAATGATCCACCCAGTGAGTTACGAAATGGTATCAACTCTGCTGTTTATCACACACGTCGATTATTGACGATTCTAGAGGCACTTTTTTCTTTGAAGCCATCTTCTATAAGCACTATAAGCACGTCATGGAGTTACAGTTCAAATGAAATAGTGGCTGCTGCTATGGTTGCAGCTCATGTTTCAGATCTTTTTAGATGTTCGAAGGCTTGCATGAATGCTCTTTCCATCTTGATAAGATGCAAGTGGGATAATGGAATTTGCTCTCGGGCATCTTCCCTTTTCAACCTCATTGATATTCATAGCAAGGTTGTTGCATCCATTGTCAATAAAGCAGAGCCATTAGAAGCACACCTACTGCATACACCTGTTTGGAAGGAAACACCTTCGTGTTTTGATGGGAAAAAACATACTACAAGTACTAGCTGTAGACTGCAGTGTGAAAACTTGCCTTGTACAGAAAATCTAATGAAATTTGAGAAGTCTTCCAACTCCGCAGAGGTTGACAGGTGTATAACGGGCAAAGGAATTGCAAGTTTCCCAATAGATGCTTCAAATTTGGCATACTTTTTGACAATGGACAGGCATATAGGTTTTAGTTGCAGCGTGCAAGTTCTTAGGTGTGTCCTGGCAGAGAGACAAGAATTATGTTTTTCAGTCGTTTCATTGCTTTGGCAAAAATTGATTGCATCACCTGAAACACAACCGAGTGCTGAAAGTACTTCTGCACAGCAAGGATGGAGGCAGGTAACGTGCCCGACTCACTCTTTATCGTGTCATGGTTATTAATGACATTTTAAGCTTTTATAATTTACAAACAGGTTGTATATCTCATTTCTGTTTTTATGCACGAAAGGAGGGTTTATTAACCGAAAGGGAAAAAATGAAAGAAAGAAAAAGAAATGTGTATGGCTAGCATGAAAGATCCATCCATAAGAAATAATAAAGACTACAAAAAGAGAAATATCCAATCACATCAATGAACACTCAATGCAGTGCCCAAACAGAAGATAGAAAAACTGCTGACAGCTCTATGATTCTGTTACTCAAGCCCACTGGCATATATTGATTATAGAAGATTCCTTGTTCCTTTGTTGCATATGCTGTTATTTCTCTCTCTCTCTCTTTTGGTAAAACTCGGGAAAATTTTGTCTTGGTCACTCTGTTTTTGCCTTGGGATAATTATTTGTCCAGTTTCCTATTAAAAATTTTAATGTCTGAAATGGAAGTTTTTGCAAGTAGTCCTAGGTTTATTTTAGATCATACTTGAAAAATTAAAATTAGCAAGCTTTTGTTTATTTCTAGTGGAACCTTATTAAACGATCTTCTCGAAATATGTTGAGAATTTTAAAAATAATAGATCATGTACATGAGAAACTCGGGACTTATGACTATTTTCCCATGAAAAAATAAAAACCCAATTATCAAGATGGCGACTAGATATTCTGATCAGATGAGTTATACATTCTCAGATGATGTTTCCATTTGAAACCAGATTTGTAACATGTTTGGTAAAGTAGATTAGATACTACTGGACAATATTAATGAAGAACAAGAATTTAAAATCTGATCTCGTGTGTCCGAACCTTCCTTCACAGCAAACACACTTAATTTTTTCGAGTTTAGTTGCAAGTAATACCCCAGCTAGAAAACTAACTGATGAATACATGGTTTTTATGTTATAATCCATTGAAAGAATTATAAGTTTATTGCTCTTTTGATTATCTTCTGTACACAATTACAGGTGGTTGATGCACTCTGTAATGTAGTATCAGCATCACCGGTAAAAGCTGCAACAGCTGTTGTTCTTCAGGTCCAGATTTTGTTTTACTTGAATTACTCATTTACTCACAAAAATAAGTTTGTGAATTAAGTTTCCTCTGAAACTGAGCTTTTAAAAATAGATTTCTAATTCCGGAATTGCCACTGAGTCACTGACAAATCAGTATTCTTTCTTTTTCTACATAGAATAATTAGGAATGACTTAACTGAATTATATCAGGTTTCCGAGCTATGAATTCATATTCCAGCTTTATTTTAATTTTAGTTGCTATCATTTGTTTAGTCACTTTCCTTGCCACAATGTATTTGTCAGGCGGAGAGGGAATTGAAGCCATGGATTGCTAAAGATGATGATCTTGGTCAAAAGATGTGGAGGATCAACCAAAGAATCGTAAAAGTGATTGTGGAGTTAATGAGAAACTTTGAAGCACCCGAATCTTTGGTAATACTTGCAAGCGCATCCGACCTCCTCCTACGGGCCACAGATGGGATGCTTGTTGATGGAGAAGCGTGCACTTTACCACAGCTGGAGGTAAATTTTTTGGATTTTAGTCTACTAGTCTTATAACATCCCCATTTTCCACTCTTTCATTCGCCGTTAAATCTGTTTTTCCACCAATCTGACCCTTCAAGTTCCTTCTATTCTAGTGATGTGTTTTTTAGAAATATTTACTTCTCTTTTGACATTAAGAGAATGTTTAAAAAGTTAACCAACACATTCTTTTATTAGTAAATAGGTAAGTTTATATAAATAATACTTTTTTCACTTAAAAAAGTAAGTTATCCAAGCTTGTTTGGAAACAAAAAGTTGCTGAGATGTAACTTTTACCTATTTTCAAAATTTGCCAAACATACCGAGCTGATGAATTTCTGTATCATATTGTTTTTATGATATATTCACGTGCTTGCACCCTAAAATGTTGGATAGCTGTTGGAAGTAACCGCTAGAGCAGTTCAACTAGTTTTCGAGTGGGGAAATTCAGGAATGGCAGTCGCAGATGGCCTTTCGAACCTGTTGAAGGTATAAAAACCTCTCTTATTTACATGCTTAATGATATTATGTCGGTACATTTAAAGAAAAAAAAAACTTCTGTTGACTCGCAACCAAGGAGTTCTCTGAGTTGGAGAGGGTTTCTCTATGCAGGTTTTATACTGTGTTCAATCATCACCCTCCCCATTATCCTTCCCAGCCTTGCGCGTGCGCACACAAGCAAGAAAATAAAGGAAATATTACGTTAGTACACGATGACATTCTTGTATTGAAAATGTGCTGTATATACAGACATACTCACACAATCACTTGCAGTTATACATTTCGTAGAGTGGAATCTCCAATCTCGTTTACCCACTGAGAAGGTGATGCGCCATAAGTGCAAGATGCTAAATCACCTCGTCAAATAGCTTAGGGTGCGAAAGATGGACACATTTTTTTATTATAGTCTAGTCTTCACACATCCCCTTATGTGTGCCAGATTCATTTTTCATTTTAATCACACAATTTTCATAGATGGATGGTGATGAATTCTGGACCTCTGATATTATGCTCAACCACCTCCACCTAAAAATCCAAGTTATTAGAGACGTCAACAATCACAATGATTCCTGTGGCTAAACACAAGTCTATTATTCTTATGGTTTCAGATTGAAAAACCTTGACTAATTGTTTATCTGGACTTAAATATGCAGTGTCGACTACCTGCTACAGTTCGCTGTGTTTCTCATCCAAGCGCTCATGTTCGAGCTCTTAGTACATCAGTTCTTCGAGCTATTCTACATGCCAGTTCAATAAAATCGAGCAGCAAACAAGATATAAATGGCATTAGCAGTCCACCTTATCAGTATCTGAATAGGGGCGTTAGCGACTGGCGAGCAGACATTGGAAAGTGTTTGACGTGGGAAGCTCATAGTCGACTCGCGACTGGCCTGCCTATAATGTTTCTTGATACTGCTGCAAAGGAATTAGGCTGTACTATATCCATTTGAAACAACCTTAAATACCAGACTTTTTGAGTATGTTTTATGTTCCTCAATGCAAGTCTGAAAACAATACAATTATTGGAATCCTATGATTTTCGTATTGGTCAAATACTGATGTCTGTTTATGCTCAAATTTCTGCCAACGACAATTATATGTGCATAACGTTAACATTTGTTCGATCCTGAATGGTGACTCGACTTCAAATAGTTTAACCTCGACTGGCCATTGTTTCGATGCTTTTTGGGCGTCCGTTTCTTGTGTGGCTAAATGAAGATTCCCATTCAAAAACTTTGCTTTCTGAAAGAAGACGCAGCATGCTAGAAATTGATTTTCGGTTCAAGAATTCTCGCGAGAAGAATTTCCAAAAGATCTTTATATGATTGAATCCATTTCAATTCTTCATTTTGTAGCAATCCTATGGTCAAGGAACTCAATCAAAATGTAATTTGGCCATTTTCTATTTTGGTGCTTTTTAATTTTCATGCTCGAATTTTCAGTATTTACAAACCCTCATTTTTTATTAATATTTTTCTCCGCTTAAAAAGAAAACTGTTCTTAACCTTGGTAGCACAAAACGCGATATACAGAAATGGGCTCCTCCTCAATCCAACGACATCGACGACGGAGGAAGAGATTCTGGAAGTAGAAGCTACTACTAATGGAGTAGAAGAGTGGGAAACCTATCAGTGATGAACGAAGTGATGAGTGAAGGGGAAGATGAATGTGTGGACTATGGAGTGAAGAAGTTTAGGAAATTATGGTATAGATTGTCAAGAAATTGAGGAAATTGTTAATTTACGATTTTACCTGTCCTAATTTTGTCAAAATTGGCCAAAATCTACTATTTCTGGTCAACTAACGGTCAATTGGACAGAAACCGTGCATTTGAACCTCTGGTGCATATTATTGAAACTTTTGGTATCGTGTGTGGTACAAATGAAAGGTTTGGACAAAATCTACAAAAAACTGAAATGTTTGATACCTCGGCTGCAATTTTCCCTATCATAAGTGAAAATGTTTCTAATAATGTTTTCTATTATTAATCCTTAATGTGGGCATAGCACTAAATTATGGGAAAAATATATAACTAAATATGTTTGAATATACACTTTGAAAATAAAAAATAAAAGCTCGTGAAAAAGAAAATTCTGATAAAGATTTGTAATTTATTAATTAATTAAACAAGTCAATGACACAAAAATATTCTGTATATGATCATAATCATGTACTAGTTACAAATCACAGTCACAAAATACAAATTGTGGCTCATGATTGCAAATTTAATCGAAAAATCACACATTTTTTGTTGCATATTAATTGTTAATCACAAATCACCCATTTTTATGTCACGTATTATTTATTAGTCATAAATTACTTATTTTATTAGTCACAACAAATCAAATAATTGATCATAATTGTTCTTCACCCACTCTACTCTACTCCACACCACGACCATGACCACCAGCACCATCCAAATGTCGACGCCACCTCAAATTCACAAGACACCACCACACAACCACCAGCAAATCCATAGCATCCATTGCACCACTACCACCTGCACCTCTCCTTGTAAATTTGTACACCACAACTTTCAGCGTATCACCACCAGAAAATTGCCAGCACACCACAAAATCAATCGCGTCACCCGCGTCATGTGCACCTTCCCACAACATCCACTGCATTACCACCACACGTAGATTTATACCCCTAAATCACCGACGACGAATGCAGGTTCAGTTACAATATTTTTTAGCACGGATGGTGGTGACGCCATTAGCATCGTTGATTGCTGTAAAGAATGAGAGATGGTGATCGGGAGAAGACGACAGTCGAACATATATAGTATAGAGAGATGCAACCAAAATTGTAAAGAGAGGGATATAGAGGGAGAGTAGAGACATAAATAATATATTATTATTATTATTATTATTGAAAGAAAAAAATAGACACAATTTATTAGTCTTAATTACCTCAAAAAGGGTCTTGTGCTTCTGATTTTCATTTATCTAATTTTTGAAAACTTAAAAAAATTGCTTAGTTATAAGAATTATTAAATAATTATAGTATTTATGATTTTAATTGTTTGATGTATAAAATTTTGAATAATTAAAATAATATTTAAAAATAAGAGAATATTTAGACACATAGAGTTTGGGACTTGATAGCCTTACATCTTTTAGAACACTGCTAACAACAATTATGAAGGAATTAGTGAAACTTTTAGGCGCATAATATTTGGGAGATTAAACAAATACATTAGAAAATAAGTTGTTTCTACAAAAACCTATTCAATTTTTTAATTACAAAAATATTGTTTATACTTTTTGCACTACGGTAATGAACATGTCACACTTTTTTTATAACACGTCTAACGTATTATGTGTATTATCATCAACGTCGATCAACTCAACAACCACATCCGCCAACACAATGATCATCCCATCACAATCACTTGGTTCAAACCCATCTTGCCACCATAACAATCATTGCCTCACACCACCACAATCATAGTAGCAGTCTCTGTAAAGTAGTGACGATTCTTTCATGATAAAATAATTTTATACGCGACCCACTAGGAGTGAGACTTCTTTAAAGATGTTTTAGTCACAATTGCATGAAAATACTTAAAATTTTAGTTATAGCTCAATGAGCTTAATTAGTGTGATCAAAGTTTAATGTACTAGCTAGAGAATAGACATAAATAAAGAAATTACTGTTTTTGAATAACAGAAAATAGTATAATGATTGGTAGGATTTGTACACGTCATTTTAACAAAATATTTGACGGAAACTATTCAGGAGGCTTAATAGGGACCCACTTCAAAATATTGAGGACCAACTTGTAACTTGATGAGTAGATGAGGACCAAAATGAAAGTTTTCATTTGTATTAGTCTTTTGTTTCTGTTAAGGATAGTGGGGACTGGTGGGGAATGTACGATGCATCAACCGTAACATGACATGACATGAGCGAGGCTGTGAAGGGAAAATCACGTGCTTTTGCATGTTTTTTGATTTGCTACAATTGGTAATCCAGGTGGTGTACGTTTTGAAATTAAAGGGTTGAGCCAAAAGATAGTTTTGAAATTAAAGAGATAATTCAAAACACAACTGCGCTACGTGTACATTTTGGACTACCCGCTTGTTTACACGGTGATGTGGTCACTGGGAAAGAGAAAGAAAACATAAACGGATGGTAAATAATTTGACCCGACCCAAAATTAAAAACCTCCAAAATCAAACAACCCATATCACTTTCACTGAATTGGAAAAATCCTCCAAAATTTGAGAACAATCGAAGGCAATGGAAACCCTCTCGTCAATCACTAGATTCCATATTCAAAAACGACGATGCTCAATTTATCAAGCGTCTCTACGTTCATCAAGTGTCTCTACGTTCAGGATTCCCACTTTCATTTAATCAACTGCTTGTTTGTTTTGTTGAAATCGAAGAAGAAAATCTCCACCATGTGCAACAAAGTTGTCCATCGCCGTCGCCTCCAGCGGAATCTCCAACACATGGTATGCAAGTATGATACTTTTGGTCTCAAGAAACCTTTTATTTCATTGTGGACGATGAACGATAGGGAAAACCAAATTTCATTATTATTTCAAAGTTGGCAGCTTTCGGAATTTTAGTTGCTCATCATGAGTTCAAATTTCACTATAGGTTCTACAAATTTCTTGATTGTACAATGTTTTGCGGTTAATGTGTATTGATTAGTAATGTTTTTGTTAAAGTCGAAGGAGAAAATCTCCACCGTATGCAACAATGTTGTCCATCGCTGTAGCCTCCAGCGACATCTCCAACACATGGTATGCAAATATGATATTTTTGGTCTCAAGAAACCTTTTATTTCATTATGGATGATGAACGACAGTGAAAACCAAATTTCATTATTATTTCGAAGTTAGCAATTTTCAGATTTTTAGTTGCTCATTATAAGTTCACATTTCACTATCAGTTCTACAAATTTTTTGATTGTACAATGTTTTGTGGTTAATGTGTATTGATTAGGAATATGTTGGTTGTTTGTGTATTAGAATGACATAAAAGAATTTCGAACTCTATCATAGTTGTAGAGAAAAGGGGGCACTTCTTTGCGGATTGCCCGAACAAACGGCGATGCCCTTCGTGTAAATATGGCTTTGTGAAGTGTTTTGAGGTTGAAAGGGAGACGAAGAACAAGAAAAAATTGTTCAATTGTTGTAGTGCTAAGTGTAGATACTGGGAATGGGTCTTACAAGGAGAGTCAAGTACCATTACAGTTAACTCAAATAATTCTACAGCACTCAATGAAGTTCAACGTATAACTCGCATGTTCCAATCTCTGTGTCAGGTAATTGAAGAACAAGATATTGGAATTTCTGTGAATGTGACAATACGCAAAGACAATGGATGTATAGAAGTGGATACGAAAGGGAAGGGAAAGGCTTGATTAGTATTTACATTTTCTTAGGATGGATTTAAACGTATAGTTGTTTATGGTAACAATGACAGTTTTTGCCATTTGAATCGCTACCTTTGTTGATGTGTAATGTACGTTTTGTTCATTGTAGTTGCTGAATTGAACAAGTCGTTGTAGTGTAATGTTTCTAGTGTTTATATTAGTGACCTGTAATTGGTGTACATTGTAGGTTGAATGTGACAGCCTTAAGCAAATCAAAGGAACCATTCATTTGGTGTTCCCTGCAGTAATGTTTGTCTAGTGAACTGTAAATGCATTTTCTTAACTATGACACAAGCGATTAGGCAACAAAATAAACACGCCAGAACATCTCTCGTCTGTATTACATATTAGGCAACAAATAAACTACAAGTCATTGTTGGGACCACAACTTATTTTACATGATTGCAACTCAAACAATATGTTGGGACATAACATATATAGTCACTAGAAATTGGTCTACTAATTGTCTTCATCCAAGGTCATAGTCTTGCGCCATGTTGGTCAGGTACATTTGATAATAGTATGGCATTGCATTTCCTACTGTAAAATATAGAGATTAATACACGAACTACAGAAATTGAGGAATCGAAATTAGGTATTTTAACCAAGTCATTACCTTGACCATTGAGTATAACAGTTGTTGAAGATGGATGGATGAAATTGGGAGACTGTAAGTGTTGTGTGAGCACAAGATTGTTGCCATCACCCTATATAAACTAAAAATATAAGTAAAAAGATGTAGCAATCAAATACATTGAACAACTTCATTGTACGAACCAGTGAGAGTTGTGAATATGAGATTGGTGAAGGCACGTAGTATTGTGTTTGATGGTGTGCCTAAACGATAGGTGCACCGTTTCCCATTTGACATGCGCATGCCCTCAATCTCATTCCCTTGGCCAAACTCGTATTTTCCTGCATAACCAACAAATTATAGATCATTATTACTCTTATGCACTTTCATAATATACAAAATAATTTTGACACATACCTTTACATTACTGGAACTCAATTCTAAAGGGCTTTCTTTTGAAGTTTCCTAGGTGCACATTTTCTCTTCGAGCGTGTTGTATTGCTACGACATTTCCTTCTCCAAGTCTTAATCATTTCACTTTTTCAACATAGTTTCGACAATCATTTTCCATGCAAGTCATATTCTTATACCCATTTGCTTCTATGACTCGGAGGTGTTACTTTTGTGCAACGAAATCCTTGCCATATCATCCACTTCAAGCCGTCGTTTAACATGTGCACTCAATTCTCAGTTGCAATGGTACAATCTTGACTTCGAAGGACTTGTTTTATGATTGTGATTGAGATTGATTGTGTTAATTTTCCATATTCCAGATGCATCTGTAGAAGTAGTAAGTCTGGCTTTGCAACTTATTTGAATGGTAGCTTGCGGCTTCAAAGAACCTCTTGGATTACTGTTTCTTCGTCCTTCACGACTACATTTGTGCACAACATACCTGACAACTCCATCATCATCCTTTTGCTTATTTCTTTTTCTAATTGGAAAGCCGTCATACGCATATCTTTTGTAAAAATCAAACATTTCTTTTCATCGTTGAACTTCATACCCACCGCATGCACGATTGCAACCATCTACTCCTACAATCCCGTCATCCACTAAGTTTACACTTTTCAAAATGTTCCCATTATCAGATTGTAACAAAATATGATCATCCACCTCTTGCGAATTCCATTTGTTGCAATAAAAAACCAATTAAAGAATGTTAAAACTAATTCACATAAATAATTTTTAATTTATACAAGATAATCACTCATTCTACAAAATTGTTACTAAATAATTTGGTCGCCTATTTAATATGCTAAAGTAATTTAAAGGTCAGGAAATTGATGATAATTTAAAGTTCAGAAAGTTGTGGAGATTCTAAGAAAGTATTGTTTATATAGAACAACAAAAGATGTTATTACCATCAGTAAATGATTTGGTAAACAAAGAAAAAAACCTACCTTGCTTAATTATTTACTTTGATGTCTTAACACATGTTTGTGTTTATAAGTAACCGGATTGCCTTCATTTTTTGAAGTTTGTGGCTTCTATGTTATTTACGGTGTAACAAAATAACTTTTAAGCATGTGGTGATTGTGGTTGCAGAAGCTGCAAGGATATTCTATGGCAGGTGGAGTAGGAGAATGGAACACGTTGGTGATGGAGATATTGTTGACATTTGGACTGGTATATACGGCGTACCCTACTGCGATTAATCCAAAGAGGGGAAGTTTGCACCATTGCTATTGCCTTCATATTTGGGGCCAATGTGCTGGTGAAAGTTTGCATCGATGAACCCTACTCCAGCTTTTGGGCCAACACTGGTAGGGAGAAGTCGAGGGACCCCAGATCAATACATGGCCAATAAATCTCCAACAAAACCCAACCAATTATCTATTATCCCGTAGATTCACAATCGGTTTACAGACTTTTAGCATATTCATCATGTGTTTACAACAAATCATTGAGTGCTTTACTGAGGAAAGAAGAAGAATAAAATGAACTAATAATCACCCCCATTTTGACATTAAAATGAGGATGGAAAATACCTTTGTTTGTTATCTCTGTGAATAAATGAAACTTCCTGGCTATTGTTTGCTTCTGGATTCAAACCGCCTCAGCTTTTTGAATCAATGAAACTTTCTAGTATTGTTTGCTTCCGGATTCAACTCGCCTCAGCTGCCCAATAACATTTAGTCTTGATAGAATATGGGTCGCAACTGACGACCCCAACTGGTGACTGAATATGGGATGGGTGGTGGGGATGGACATGGTCCGGTTCGGTTACGTTCAACCAAATTTTTTGAGTATTTAATAAATGGAACCATCGGATCCAAATATAATTATGGAACCGTTCAGGTTCGGTTCTATTCGATTTCGTACCATAATTAATTTCTTTAATATTTACAACAACACTATATAAATACAACTAATGACATGTTCATTCGTAGATGTATGTTATAAATTTATCAAATGATCTGGGGTTAGTGGACTTGTACTTACCGAATGAAATTATGAAATTGGAAAGGGAATGATAAAAATTTAAAAATGTCTAGATCTTGGACTAACAATGAAATTAATAATTGGGTCAAAAAAGTAACAAAAAAATTGGATTTGGAAATTGGGCTGGGTTGGGCTAGCTAGGCATGTACTTGGATTGAGAGTTGGAGCATTAATCACTTAATCAGTTAATTTGCTAATTTGTTTAGAAAAAAATCAAAATAATTTAATTAATTCAATATAAAAAATTTATGGAGATTGGGTTCTTCGATTCTTGGTCTGAACCAAACCTGTCGGTTATTGATTTAGATACCCATTCGAGTATTTAAGTTATGAAGAACCGTTCGATTTGGTTCAGTCTGGATTAGGTTTGGTTTGGTTCGCAAGTTTTGTCTAGCCTTATTATTATTATCTAAAAATCGTAATAAATTAAAGGGAAGAAAATTAGGTTGCTTCCTAATAATCGCTTGTTTATAGTTATTAGTTTGACTACTTATGGTGGTTTGAAATGGGTGCACTTCCAGACAATTTTAGCTTAATCTTTGACCATCCAACTTTAGAAGTTACCATATTGGTCTTTTATAGGCCTAACTAGTCAACTAGCCTTATGTAGTGATGACTTTTATAGTCATCCTTTACTTTATTTTCAATACTCTTGCACTCCTTGTGGTAGGATGGTTGCTTGACTGGAGTGTTCATGGTAAAACTTTGCCATTTGTCTTCTATCCTCATGATTATCTTACATTTTTCAAAATTTAACAAAGCATAGTCAATAGCTAAGCATGGTCTTCCCAACATCATTGGTATGTCTTGATTCTCTCCTATATCGAGGACTATGAAGGCAACTGGAAAGATGAAATCTCTAGCTTTGATGAGCATATCTTCAAAAACTCCTTGATGATGCTTGATTGACCTATCAGCCAACTGTAGAGTTATCGATGTTTCCTTAGGATCTATCAATCTTAATTTCATGTAAATATTTAAGGGCGTTAGATTAATACTTGATCTAGAATCAGTTACAGCATTAATATGTGTGAATCTTCCATAGAATAAGGTACAATGAAACTCTCTATATCTTTCAGTTTAAGATGGAGCTTATGTTGTAGGATTGTATTGTACTCTTTAGATAAAGCCATTATTTCGTGTTTTAGAAAATTCTTTTTCTTAGTCACCATCTCTTTCAAAATTTGGAATAGTTAGGAATCTATAAGATTGTGTCAATGAAATGAATACTGACTTGCAACTTTTTGAGGGTATTCAATAGTTTGTTGTTATACAACCTTTAAGAAAATGAGTCTGGATGTGTAAATGTATTGATAGAAACAATTACCTTAACTCTTGGACCGTCTAAATGCTCTAGCTGATTAATCTTCGCCGATTCTTTAGATGGAACCACTTGCTCATCATCCATTGTAGGTACTTAATTCTCATTGGTCCCTTTTTTTCATAGTGATTTTTAGCAGCTGGATTCCATTCCTTATTGTGATGGCCTACACTCGTTCCTCTTTTGGTTGGCTTCTAAGACTTAAAGAAAATGGAACATACGACACATAAGCTTGAACATGAGTAGCAGGCTTGATTGATAGTGTTTCTACAACTACATATTCCACATATTCAATTGTGAGTACCTATTCCCATAGGTTCTCTATGTTGCCTCGCAGGGTACCCTGTGTTTTGTTGGACAATGCAGCTGCTATTTGCATCACAAGATTTCTCAAATTCTGGATAGAGACCTGTTGATTTTGGATTGCAATCTCAGACTTTGTGATGTATTTGACAAGTAGATTCTCCAAAGATGACCCATTCTCTTGTTGTTGTCGAATTCTTGGTAGATTGTTCTAAATTTGATTCCCAGACCCTAATTATTAGCTCATGAGAAGTTCATATAATTTTTCTAACCTAGCTTATACATGTTAGAGTAAGCTGCTACCTTTATAAATTATGTACATACCTGACCTCTTAGACTGAACTATATGAGTAGAAGTTAAAGGAAAACTTACAGTGGTATGATCTGTCCTGTAACCGAAGTGAATTGATATCAACTGGCGTACCATGTTCACAGACTAAGATAAGTTATATAATATCTTTATTAATACCTCTATATGTCTTGATGTACTATCACTACATCAATGATAGTAGGTTGCATAGGTGCATGCATTGGATTCACATAATCTCCAACTAATATGATGAACTGGTTGTTATAGTTGAAGTGGATCCTAAACTTGATTTTGGTTTTGAGTTTTAGCCATATCCCTTGCTTTTTTATACTCTCTTTTACATTTTCTAATTTTTTTTTTCTATCTCAAGATCTATTGAAAAGAATAAAATACAAGAGAATGGGGGCAATATGATGAACTATATGAGTGGAAGTTAAAGAAAAACTTACAGTGGTATGATCTGCCCTGCAACCTATGTGGATTGATGTCACTGGCGTACTATGTTCACGGACTGAGATAAGTTATATATTTTCTTTATTAATACTTCCACATGTGCTGATGTGCTATCACTACATCAATGTTAGAAGAATGCACATGTACTGCATTGGAGTCATATAATCTCCAACTAATATGATGAACTGGCTGTTATAGTTGAAGTGGATCTTGAACTTGATTTTGGTTTTGAGTTTTAGCCATATCCCTTGCTTCTCTCTACGCTCTTTTGCATTTTCTAAAAGTTTTTTGGATCTCGAGATCTATTGAAAAGAACAAAATACAAGAGAGTGAGGCAATATGATGAACTATATGAGTCGAGGTTAAAGGAAAACTTAAGTGGTATGATCTACCCTGCAACCTATGTGGATTGATGTCAACTGGCGTACCATGTTCACGAACTGAGATAAGTTATATAATTTCTTTATTAATACTTCCATATGTGCTGATGTGCTATCACTACATCATTGTTAGTATGTTGCACATGTGCTGCATTGGATTCACATAATCTCCAACTAATATGATGAACTAGTTGTTATAGTTGAAGTGGATCCTGAACCTGATTTTGGTTTTGAGTTTTAGCCCATATCCCTTCTCTCTACTCTCTTTTGCATTTTCTGAAAGCTTTTTACGATCTCGAGATCTATTGAAAAGAATAAAATACAAGAGAGTGAGGCAATATGATGAACAACCTAAAGAAAAGAGAGAATCAAATTCAATAAAACTAATAAAAGTAATGCTATTTGTACATAATTATGTCCATAATGATTACATGTAAGAAATACAAAGACGAAAAGAAGAGTCGAAAAGAAAAAAAAATCCAGTTATTATAATCTTTTTCTCTTTCATGTCATTATTATGTATACCATTATGTACAAATAACATTACTCAAATTAATAAACTACAATATAACAAATTACTCTCGACAATGGTGCCAAAACTTTGTTCGAACAAAACACGCAAGCGTATGAGATTATTGACAAGTATTAATATAGCGAGTTAAGTTATCATCCCATGATGAATTAGTTTCTATCAAATCCAACGTATATGACACAAAAAGGTTTTGGTGATTATAATTATCCTAACTTAAGCAAGGACCATGTAAATTAATGGTTTTATCAAATTATGAGATGAATGTATTGGATTTCAGAATTCACATATTGACATCTATTTTTTATTTTTGAATTACGTAGTTTAGTGTGTTCAAGTGCTCGTGACAATCGGTAATCTTGTATTGTTTAACCTTCTGTTACAAGATAGATCAAACTTATTTCAAGCACGACTCGACCCTATTCATGTCCGAATTCATATGCAAAGAAATGTATTTGACTACATGATAATAGCACATTTATTACATTTTTCACCTATTAATATTTGTGTTTCTATGATTATTTGACGTCTAAATGCACTAAGTACTTTTATATCTTGGTATATGTTACAAATGGGTGAAAATGGTGGAAAATGGAAGAAACAAGTGAAAAAAATGATCAAAATGGAAGAAAGTGAAAGTTTAGGGACTGGAGATCAAATACTTTACACTTGTTTCCGATCTTGTAATGAAGATTTGAGAGTATTAGAGGTCAATTGGATGAAGAAAGGAGTCAAATGGATGAAATATAGCCAAAATATGATTACAACTCAACTTTCAAGCTGAAAATTTTCGCACCGATTTTCAATCTCAGATTGAGACCAGTTTGTGACATAGAAAACGATCGAATTCGAAGATGGTCTCTGAAGCAAAGTTGTAGCCCTTTGAGTTATCTTTTCAACACAACTTGAAACAGCTCAATCAAACACTAAGAGAGAAAGTTATGGCTAACGCGCACGCCCTAGCTTGTAGGAAAGGCGCCGCCTCACACCAAGAATGCCTCTACTGAGGCTGCCCAATTTCTTAAGGTGCGCACCCTAGCTTACACTAGGCGCGTGCCTCAAGCCAAAACGTGAAATTTCTCCCATTTTCTTTTTTGATTGAAACACGTATGGAAACCAGATTTTCCACCATATTTAAGCCCCAAAAAAGTTCCAGAATGCCAACCATTCATCTCCTATCATTTTTCTCTCAAGTTTGTCTCAAGAACTCCATGGAAGCCTAAAGGCATTTGTGAAGCCACGAAGGAACTCGGTTAGATTTGAGAACTCCTATGTCTTTTCTTGCAT
>CAIGRE010229152.1:0-10770 GCA_903798275.1 Fraxinus angustifolia subsp. syriaca | reverse complement strand
GGACTTAATAATTTCTTGATGTACACGTCTTTGGTAACATTGACTAGATAAACTGAATGGGATTAAGGAGAAAATAAAATTGAAATTTTACTTGTACTATCACACGATCACGATCACGATCACGTAACAAACATGCACTCACAATACAAAATGATGTCTTGGTTGAAATAACACTTTCTTTTTCTTTTTCTTTTTTCAAATCAAATCATCACTAACCTCTTTTTCCTTTTTCTTTTTTTATTTATATACTTCAAAAACTCAATAAATTGAGGGAAAAAAAAGTTAAATTGAAAGGAGATGAGAAAGGGAACAAAGAATCAAATAAAGCAACTAGCTCAAGTTTTTCAACTCTACCCATGCATCCCTTGCTTTTTCCCCTCCCCAATTTCTTTACACTTGTCATCTCTCTTTATGTAGCATTTTTATCAGCATAATAGTAATGTGTATGTATGATTAATAAAGAAAGAAAAAGATTTGCATGAGATAATCTATAATATTATTCGATACTACATGTCAATGATGCTAGTGCAATGGTACGTCTACGTTGGAATGCACTTCTATTTCTTTAATTTGCAACTTCTAAGATGAAGGGGAAACAAATTCTCAATCCACTATCTAAAGAGTGGTAAAAGAGCACACTACGTATATTAAAGGTTTTCGATTAGTCTTCTTGATTCTAGTCAAAATCAACAATATTTTGCGTTTGGCAATTTGAAATACTATCTAGAAATTATAATTCGTGTAAAAGTGTGAAATTATATTTTTAAGTGAGCAAAAACTTCAAATCATATATATTTTTAAAAGTAACTAATTGCCTTCAATATGTCACTTAAAGTATATTTGGAAAATATTTATAATCGATTTAAATTGTAAAAAGAAATATGATGACCGGTTCAAAAGCATCGGAATTCAACAACCAAATGTAATGTGCCGATGTATTCTAGGCAAGGCCATTTTACCTACTTCGTGGATAAAACAATAAATACTAAATGTACATTAATTGGATTATACTGAGAGCTTGTTTGGGAGGGATTTTTTAGGGGAAGAATTGATTTTGAATAGTGATATGATGAGAAATCTGTAGTTGAAAAAGAAGAAAAAATTATTGATGTGATGTAAAATATTATTTTATTGAAAAATGTGTGGTTGAAAATGAGAATTGATTACTGTAGATTTTGGAGAATCCGTACCAAACGGGCCCTAAGAATAATATCCTATCTGTTTTGAAAAAATTGTGAACGGAAAAAGGTATTTTTTTTAAACTGTCCAATATTGTGTTACCATGTGGCACAATGTAAACAGTGATGTACAAGATGATGTGCATGATTGGTGTATTGAATATGAGTGGAAATTCATTCCACACAAGGCATTGTTTAGGATTTCACTTAAAACTTTGCTGAAGTTTTATACCCCTTTTTGAGTTGTTGATTGTATAATGTTCCATAGACCTTTCAACAACTTTTAATTCTGTTGATATCCTTTCTTGTAGAAAACTCGAGGCACCTTGATACCTATTTCTAGACACCCCACCCCGCAAGTGCTTGGGGTCCACGTCTCCTGTTAGGCATCGACTCGAGTCCTTGATCTCCCCTTATGCAAGCACTCCACTCTAATTCATGTGTCCTAACAATAGTTCAAGTTTTTGAGACTATAAGGAGTCCTACCATATTTTGTCCCTTTTATTAGACACGTGTTCTAATTTTTATGGAATTATTCATCATCAAATTCTATATATACTCGATTTTCATTCATTATTCGAGTACACTTTTCATTATAAAGTTATAGTCTTACGCGTACATCCTCTTCATTTGTTTTTCGACTAACACATTAAAGGAGCTATGAGAATAAATTACGTGGTCTTTTACCAAGAATTTCGAAGGTCTTGTTTGTGTGCATCTCCAGGTATGTTCTTTGGTAGCATTATTGGTTCGATCTATGAGAAACCTACTAAAAGTAATGATTGACATACGATCCGACGTTATAATTCTAGGTCTGCAGTCCAAAACTCCAACAACATTCACACTCAAGGAATGAGTGCCTCTGAATTGTCATAAATCCTGTAAGAAGTATACTTTATTCAAAACTTGAAATAAGATAGGTTTGTGTAATTTTTAAAAAAGTGAGGTGTTGAAATTATTAGAAATTTCGAGGATATCTTTATAACTTTTGTTTGAGTCCTATTTTTAAAATTCATTCTTTCTCCAGACTCATTTTAACTACACGTTTTCTTAATAAAATAATTTTGTACGTTGATAATCACAATTTTTTTAAGGCTTAACCCTTAACTCGAGGTCCTTGATTTTACTTCACACCCGCAACTTCCCCGAGTTTTCATATGCTCGAGGTCGAGACAACTATATCCACTACTCCTCCCATGGACACATTTTGGACCGACCCACGAGGACTAATTAACCCGGCGTCCATTGAGTCGGCCACTGACCATTCATTGAGCTCGGTCCTAGGACCTCGGGTTTACAACTTAACTAGGTGATCGCCCGATTTGTCCACTCTTTCCCTTTAGTTATATATCCTAGAGTGACTCTACCTCTACAGTTTCAACATTATCCAAAAACTCTGGTCTCACAATTGAGTTGAACTCTATTGTTCACCTAGGATTACACTTCTACCCTCAAAAATATTTTTGCTCATTATTCAGGTTTATATATCTTTAGTTCATAGTCTTTTTTCATAAATTCCCTTCTCGTTAACTTAAGAATCGAATGGACGATGAGAACACACTTTGACGTCTTTGTTTTAGGTATTTGAGATTTTTTTTCGTGCTATCTTTAATCGTAAAGCTCGGAAATCAACAAATGCGGATATTTGGTAGCATCATACGTAAACTCAAATTTTTCTTAATTATTAGTCATAGATTGTCTTAAGAAAAATCACTTTTTACATAAATTTTATTCAGAAAAATAGAACTCAAAACGAGAGCTACAATTTGCCCTAAATTTTGAGGTCGGAGAATTTCTTTCCAAGACTAACAGAAGGTGAACAGAATGAGGAAACTCGTATCAATTTTATTTTATTTTTATTTTTTTTCAAATTAAGAGCCCACGTTGTTGAGGTCCAGATAAACACATTTCCACGTGTATACCTCAAAACCACATCCCTTCGTCCACAAAACACAAAAATCTCAAACTCCTCCAACCCCATTCTCCATTATCCACACCACACCATACATTACAATCCCCCCACTCCAGATAATTACGTTAATTATCCAATGTACTAATGCAGATTAAGACTTTTCAACTAAGTTCCTCAATCAATAATTCTTCGGTTCCCATTTTCTCTTTGTAAAAGCTCTCTCTTTGGTATTTATTCCCTGTTTGCTTCTATACAAATTCGGAAAATGGCTTTGCCTCAACTATTGCATTCTTCTTCTTCAATAATTTCCCACAAATCTCTCTTAAATCCTTCTAATTACATTTTAAACCAAAACCCAGATAAATTTTTTACAACTACTCACTCGTGCTCTCATCGCCGCCGTCAGTATCGGAAACCCAACTCCCTTCGCTGCTCAGCTTCCTCATTTTCTGAAAAACACCACACAAACTCCCCAAAATCCGATGATGTAGTGGAGTTGCCTCTGTTTCCCCTTCCACTTGTTCTTTTTCCAGGGGCTATACTCCCTTTACAGATTTTCGAGTTCCGGTACCGCATAATGATGCACACGCTCCTCCAGACTGACCTCCGGTTCGGAGTAATCTACACTGACTCCACTACTGGCACAGTGGAAGTGGGCTGCGTGGGGGAGGTTATTAAGCACGAGCGCCTTGTGGATGATCGATTCTTTTTAATATGTAAAGGGCAGGAGCGTTTCCGTGTGACCAAATTTGTACGAACTAAACCTTATTTAGTGGCGGAGGTGGTTTGGCTTGAGGACCGCCCCTCGGGGAATGGCGAGGTGGAGGACTTAGATGCCTTGGCGAACGAGGTGGAAATGTACATGAAGGATGTGATTAGATTATCCAATAGGTTGAATGGAAAGCCTGAAAAGGAGGTTCAGGACTTGCGGAGGAATCTTTTCCCTACTCCCTTTTCGTTCTTCGTGGGGAGTACTTTTGAGGGAGCACCCAGAGAGCAGCAGGCATTGCTGGAGTTGGAGGATACTGCGACGAGGTTGAAGAGGGAGAAGGAGACACTGAGAAATACGTTAAATTACTTGACAGCCGCCTCTGCTGTTAAGGACGTATTTCCTTCATCGTAACAATAGGAATATGGATATGAAATGATAGGTATTATTATTTGATTAAGGAACTGTATTACTCTTGAGAGTTATACTAGTTAATGGTTTTCATCAATATTTGTAAATTTTGATGCCTAGTAGATTGGTTCGACATTATTTACTGATGATTTTGCTTCATTTGGAAATCATGTTATCTATATATTGAAGCTGTGATGAGCAGGAATGGATTGAATTGTTTTAAGCAGGGATATGATTTGGAATATTGTGAAGTTGAGATCTTTAGAAAAGAACAGCAGGTTTGCACATTGATTGTTTTTCTTAATTATTTTCTTTTGTTTGTGTGTGTCTCTGTGTTGCTATACTTGACATACATAAATTAGCTGATAGAATTGGGTGAGGACTGTATCATTGTGTATTTTCATTTTGCTTTCAGAATTTGGAAATTGGAGTAAAGGTGACCATATCGCTTTTAAAATTAGACATTTTTGTGTATGCTTATAACTAGACTTTAATATATATTCAGAATTGAAGATCGAAAGCAGAATGCATATACCAGATAGCATGAAGCATTGTAGCCGTAGGTTCCTTCTTCAGTTCTTTCGTATTCATAACTTGTAGAACAGTAGAAGAAATAGAATAGGAGGTGGAAATGGATTTGAAATCATGAAAGGAGAATATCTTCTGTATGTAGGAAAATGTGTGAACTTGGCCATTTCAAACAATGAAAAGATGTTTAATTTTCATCAATTCTGCAGTTGATTAACGTAGGATGATTAGCTAGTGCAGTCAAAACCATGGATTTGCTTTAAATGCTTATGTCTAGCAAATGAGCTTCTAAGAGTTTAATGGCAATGACATGGCCAACTCTGTTTATTGTCTTTCCTGGGATTATGTAGATATTCATGTTGGAGGTTTGTCCATGTTACTGCACGGAGATAAAAAGGACAACCATGTGTTGCAATGTATGGGGAAATTATTTGTTACTTGTATAATCTGTGGTAACATATGCATTATGTACTTGGACGAAGTGCAGTAACTACTGGGGAATTCATTGCCCTTTCTCTAAGGAGCAAATTATTTATCTCCTGAAGCTTTAGTTTCTTTCTGTCCTTCAACAAAGTTCGAGACATCCCTTCATTTGTATTAGAGAATGGAATTAGGAATTCGCATATCGACTTACTGTAGATTGGTACATTGCCCAAACATGTGTGCAGTTGGCCATTTCAAAGAAGAAGAAAAAAGTTTACCAATGCCGTCAAAATCACATTTACTTAAAATGCATCTGGCATATGAGCTTCTACAATATGACGACCATGATGCGGGCAGCTCTACTTAAGTAAAGTTTCATATAGGAGGTTTTAACATGTACTTGCTGCCATGTTAAGGGTAATCGTGAATGCATTACTTGGATGAGGTACAGTAACGTACTTGTTAGTTGGACGAGGTGCAGCAGCTTCTACTGGGAAAAGGTAGCTACTATCTGTAAATATATCCCCCGAGCTTTAGTTAATTCCTAAATTAGAGACATCCCTTTAGTTTGTATTAGAGAAGGTAATTACGAGTCAGTACAGTGACCTAACCTGATATCTATCTTTACTGTTATATACTTCAACTAAGGTGTTGAATGACAGCATAAATATCAGCATCTTGAACCGGTCGCTAACTTTCATTGCAAATGTAACACTTTGTTTCATTGCTTTTGCTGGTTGTTTCTTGTTTACTCTTGAAATCCTTCCAAAGATTCATTTCCTGTTATGCTTATTCACTTGTCTTGGGTTTTTTTTGAATTTTTTGTCATGAATATCTTATTCTGCTCTGATGAATCTGAAGATATGGAATCTGTGTGTTCTTATATATATATATATAATTCACATGGATACCCTAGGTTTTTTACAAGCGTTGTTAATCCTCATTAGGGTGCGTGAGGCGCGCTGAATAAACTGGATAAGGATTAATTTAATCGTATCCAACGATTGATGCAATTAATATCGAGATTAAATTATCCAGTATGCTTATCCGCTTTAGTAAACCGAATTAAAACGACCCTCATCTTAACTTATAAGTACTCTTAAAATGACCCATCATCCAAGGGAGTCGAGTTGTTATCTTTCATGTACTCGTTTTTCTCAATGAGGTTTTATGTTGATCGGAGATGAACTGATGTTTGTTGATACATTGCCAATTTTTTCCAGTGACCTTGAGGAGAGCCAACAAACCAATAATCAGGAAAAATGCTGCTGTAAAGTATAACTGCAGCACAATCATAATCCAGTTATCTGAGTCGTAGAAAGGTTCTTTCCGAGCTGCTTCGCTATCTTAGCATTGCCAATTTGCTGCAATCAAGATGTTTTAAATGTCAAGTATTGTAAAGCGATAGGCAAAAAAGCAACTTCTACGAAATTAGCCCACTAGAATTACTTCTCCACGAGAATCCTGTGGACACACGAGGAAAAAAATAAATAAATGGAATTAAACCTTGAGGCATGGATTCAGTCTCGTGTCACGTATTGGTTAATCGGAAGGGCAAAAGCGACTTCCGTCCTTGCAACACATCGAGGATTCTTCATGGCTACATTTCCATTTCTAGCATAATCCTAGAAGCGTCAAGCATAGTAGTAAGTACGTTCAAACAAAGATGCAAAGAACACAACCATAAACAACAAACAACTATGCCAGACGAACAAGTTAGATTGGTTACCGCATAACATGTTGCAGGAGCAGCTGTGATAGAAATCGCTCGATTAGCGGCTCAACAAATTTAGCAACAAGATGGAGTGAAAGTTGATGGAGGGGATCTACCGTTGCACAATTTTTTACTCCATTAGCAATTCATAAGCACTCAAGCATCGTATATCCTGTTTTTGAACAAAATGAATTTCGACTGAGGACAGATCTAATCAATCTATTAATCAACAATCTTCAATTCTATGGTAAGGCACAAGAAAAATCCTAATATCTATATTTCAAGATTTACAAGGATGTGCCAAAATTTTCAATTTCAAGGGGTATGAGATTATGCAATCGAACTTTGATTATTTACATGCACATTGAAGATTGCACATTATAATGGTTGGATTTTGAGTCACATGTTAGTTTTACTACCTAGGATGATTTGGCAAGGATCACCAACTAAAGTGAGGAAGATGAAGCTGGAAACTTCTACTTTTTAGCAATTTGGTGTATAAAATTATCACGAGGCATGAGACAAGTTTAAGGAGTTTCCCGAAAAATGTTCAAATCTTGGGATAAGCAAGCGTCAACATGTGTAGTACTTCTATTGCTGGATTTTTACCTCAAGTCTCAAGTGGCCTCATCAGCAAATGGTTCTATCACAAATAAAGTGAATCAAAATTTGAATTTATTTGAATTGATTTCCGATGTTCTTGGCAACCATATAATCCCAAAAAAATAGTAGATATACACGAGTTATACAGTTCATCAGTCAATAATATACGCATTTGTGGCACTAATGAAGCAAGTAGATCTCTTGGTGAAAGTTCAAGCACAAAGCCTGAATGCGATCCGTATGAGTCCGATCTATGAAAATTGTGGGGCGAATCATCCTACGGAATTTTTTATTGGTAACTTGGTACCCACCACCTCAGTTCACCTTCAATTGAGGATTCATTTTATGCGTCCACATGTCCAAGTTACATCGGTACCATTTGTTGGGACTTGAGGATAGCCCAATTCCCTTATAAGTGCATTCTTTATCCAATGTCTAGCTGATAAAAAAATAAAATAAAATTGTTTGTACTTTTCAATTGTATTATATATATGCTTATAAATAACTTTTTAAAGTAAATCTAAACCTACTCTCTAACAAAAAAGAGGGAGAGAGAAAAAAATTTGAAATCATGTTTGGCAAATAACAAATATAAAAATAAATTTAATATTATGCGCATATTTGGTTCAATTAAAAAATTGGAATAAATCTAAATTAAAGTTAACGGTTAATTTTAATTATACATTTTATAGAATTCACAACTTTTCAACTACATATTTTATCGACTTTTATCCAAATTTACTGAAAATTTGATCTTTATCTAAATCAAATGGTGGCATAAATTTTGAGCACAGCCAACATGCTGTATAGTATTAGTTACCCGCAGCTTTAATTACTATATGGTCGCACCATGTATCAAGTCTTTGGACACTATTAATAAAATTTCGTACTCTGATAGCATTAGTTACCCGCAGCTTTAATTACTATGTGATTGCACCATGCATCTCGTCTTTGGACACTATTAATAAAATTTTATACTCTGAAACCCATGGATTTATTTTATTTTTGTGAACTTGATATTTTACTTTGTTATAAATTCTTGAGGAAATTACACCTACACATGGATTTTAACTTTTCAATTCAAAAATCATGTTTTAAAGTTTTTTATTCAAAAATCAGGTGATAATTCAAATTTTTAATATTAACAGTAGTATCATAAATTAAAATTAATCCACCTATCCACCAACACCTAATTTCACTCCCACACCTAATTTCACTCCCAAACTGGCCAATCTCTCTCTCTCACACACACACACACACGGAAGACACCGTCGCGAGGTGGCTGCCACCAGAAGATCCTCACATCGTTGCGTTGCATCACAATGTTGCTACACAGCGACACAACGCCTTGTGTAGCGCGACACTGCCTTACTGTAGCCATGCTGCATTGCTGCAATGTTGCAACCATACCTTGCAGCGTTGCGATGCTGCCTCGCAGAAGCACCCCTACAACTTCGTGACGCTGATTTGCAGTAGTGCTACGAACAGTAGCGTCCAGTGCTTCCTCGAATGATAATTTTGCAACGTTGCCTTCTAGTAGTGTTATCCAACGGTGCTTGAGATGGTGCACCAGAAAGAAAAAAATGGAGAAATTAGGGTTAAGGTAAGGATTTGGGATGGGGGCCTCTAGTGCAATTTTTGAAATAAAAAACTCCGTGTAAAAAAGTTGAGATTGAAGTTCAGGCGCTGTGTAAAAAATTTAGGTCTAAGGAATTAGATGTATCTATGCTACACCAAATGCTCAATTCGTTGAGGAGATCCTCAATTGATGATGGAATAACAGTGGATCATCAACCAATTGCTTCAATTGATAACCAATTTTCTGGAATTAATCCCTCAAATGTGCGGTTTTGAGGTGAAGGTAATATCTATGCTGGTGGATTTTAGTTGAAGGTGGTAGTGGTGGTGCAAAGAAGAATTTTAGTTAAACATTAGTTCAGAATTCATTGTCATGAATTTGAGTTGGAAGAGGTAGTGGTGGTGGTGATGACTGGTGGTGGATTGTGGTAATAATTTGTGACCAAATATGTGTGTACTGTGACTAGTTGTGACCAATTTTGTGTTAATTGTGACTTGATCATATACGGTCACAATTAAGATTCAATTGATCACAGACAGTCACCCTGAACACATATTTGGTCACATTTAGTCACATTGAATACAAGGTTGGTCACAATTAGTCACAGACAGTCACACTACACAATTTTATTTCTGTAATTTTTTAGGAGATGGAGGTAGGGATGAGGTGGTGGTAAGTGGATCCATGAGGTGGGGTGTGATTTCCAATTTTTAATATTTTGAAAGTTTTTTGGTCACTGAGTGGCCGTCAGAACTATCATCAGAGCGGCTGCCGGAGTGATCGTCGAAAATGTCATCTAAGTGATCGACGGAATAGTAGCCGGAGCAGCAGCCGAAATAGTCGGAGTAGATGGCCGCCTCCGATTGAGAGAAGTGGTAGGGAGAGGATAGAAAGTAGAGAGAAAGAGAATGATTTGGATTTGAAATTTAATAAATTTGGGTAATTGTATTATATTATAATTAAAAATATTTATTAAATTGATTTAACACCTGATTTTTGAAAAGATTTTTGAAGTTTGTTATTTTTGAAATGTAATTCTTATATAATTGTTCCCTAAATTCTCTTACCAAAATAGTCTTGGGATTGTGTTACAAATGGAGCGCCATTTTAATTCCTCAAATACAGCAATAGTTATGTCTACAAAATTGGGCCTTCTCCAGATAGGCTACAAATGTTGTAGAAGTCTACTTCCTAAATGGTGACAAATATAAATTAGAAAAAATTAACAATCATACTACAAGTACAGAAATATTTCATAGATAACACTTGAGGAGTTCCCATTGGAAGAGGGAAAAAAAAGACAAATAAGGTGTGCTACCGATTTTGTTAAATTAAGCTCGTATGTGAGGCTTAATTCAAAAATTAAACCCTACATTTTAATTTTCTTAAAAAATCAGATTATAACATTTTTTTTTTTTTCAAAAATTAAGTTATAATTATTTTTAAAATTCAAAAACATATAAACAACCCCTCCCACTAACAACCATACCCGCGGGTGACCCAAACCCCCCCAAAACCAAAAGTTAATCTGCAAAATGTTATGCTACATATACAATTAGTTCGATATAAATTTTGACATACAATGAGATTGCATGCATGTTGACTAACAAATGTGTAAAGTGTTTCTTTAAAAGTAGATTAATTGATTTGCAAATCACATCCATCGCCATCCACCTACCACCACTACCATTCCTAAATTAAACTCGTAATCTC
>CAIGRE010228882.1:0-10465 GCA_903798275.1 Fraxinus angustifolia subsp. syriaca | reverse complement strand
ATGGTTCTTTGATTGAGTTCTTGAATCTGGAAGAGTATCCTAGGTCAATAAGTGTCTTCACTTTTTGAGGAACTCGAATATAGGGATGACAAAAAAAAAAAAAAAAATTGTCCTGCATTGCTCTACCCCGTGTATAGTGATGGCAAAACAAAATAATTTTAAGACTATGTTTGGCTCTGTTTACATTCTGTTAGGTTATTTTTTATCCATATATTTCGAAGGGTCTATAATTGTTACACGTTCATTTCTTTAAATTGTTTATAAATGCATTCCTAACAAGATCATATAAACACAATTTTATCCATATTATCCAAAAAAAAAATGATTGTGGGCTTCTGAAGAGGCCCTACACTTCTCTCTACCAGACAATTGCATGCAAAAAGAAGGCAATAGAGTTGCTTTTTTTTTTTAGCAACCACGTGGTCATCATTAGAGGTTTGGCCGGCTATGGTTACACATTGGCGTTCGAGCTCCAATCTCCATCAATAGGTAAATAATGCATTTTAAAACAATAGATTGATGGAAAATATTTGGTTAAAGAGCTTTGCTAAAGGTACCCTGGCGTTTACACGCCCGGTTACCTGGCCCCACTGCCCCCCTCACAACAGGGGGGCAGAATTATTATATTCATAGGTGGGCCCCTCACTTATGCGAGGGGCAGGTAACCGGGCGTGTAAACGCTTGGGTACCTTTAGCATTTTTCTTGGTTGATAAAGAAAATTTTTGGATTTGTGTCTAATAATATTCTATTGAAGAATATGTAATTGAAAAAAAAAAAAATGTATTTTGAAAATAGATAAATCGGATTTAATAGGTGCATCGGTATCCACATTATTGTTGTGGGGCCGAAGGCAGCATGAGTACACACACACAACACATGACAATGGGCATATGAATTAGTATGAGTTGTCATGACATAGAAAATGATGAAATTGAACAAAAATTGAAAAGTTAGGAGGGCAAAAATGAAAGGAGTTTTGTATGATAGTGTTGGTCCCCCTCTAGTCGCCACCCACTTCTTCCTGTCTCTTTGGAGTTTGGAATTGAAATTTATGATGTTCGATATGTTAAATTGAATGATACGTGACATAATTTAAGAATGAAATAGAAAGATATTTATTGTTATGTATTAAAACTGGAGGGAAAATTATTTAGGGCGTGTTTGGTAGAGATTAAAATCGGATTAAAATTGAAAAATTAAACGTTATTATTGACTTTTATTAGACGAGTGAGACTCAATAACGGTTATATTTTCAATTTTAATTGGATTTTAAGCTTGACCAAACATGCTCTTAATTTTTTAAACTGTCCATGATGTGTTATTACGTGATAAAGTGTAAAGAACAATATAAGCTCATATTTGGTACACATTTCATTCTCATTCTTCTACTCATTTTTAATCACACATTCTTCAATAAAATAATATTTTTCATCACATCAATAATTTTTCTTTCTTTTTTAACCACGCATTCTCCGTCAATCTACTATTTCAAAATACATTCTTCCAAAATAATGTGGCTAAAAAAATGTTGATTGAAATGCTTATTATTTCATAACGTCTATTTTTTGTACTCTCTAACGGTCTAAATTCTAATCAATTTTTTCAACGGTCATGAGAAAACCGCCGGGACCACTTCCACCACATTTTATTTTTTAACTTATTTTCATAACTGCTTTATTTCTTTTTGGACATTTTTATTATCTAGTGATTGTTACTTATCTCCAATTATAATAAAAAATCATATGACATGATTGATCAAGATTAAATAATAAAAGCAAAGAAAATATACTTTGATCATTCAATTCAATTTTCTTTATTCGATCAAACAAATTATGAGACAAGATTTCTGAAGAAAAAATTATAATTTATTTATTATTCAGTGCGGTAGCGTGTACCACTATGCATTCATTGAATTCTTGATCCACTTGGATGATAATTCTACTCTTTTTTTATTATTCGAGACTAGGATTTTTCAAATGCCCACTCGAGCAACTCTTGAACTCGTACCGAGATGGAGTGTGTATTTTTTTTTATTTGTTTGCAATTTCTTAATAGCCAGTTTGCCATTATCTAACTCTTGCATGGTATTCTTTATTTATTTGTTGATTAAATTCACATAGTTATTCCCTTATGAAGTTTTTTTTTTTCTTTATTATAATTTTTTCAATTTATTGAGTAGGAAAATACGATAACCTATGAAGATCGATTAAAGAAATTTATAAATGATATATAAATTCAATTAAAATATTATTTTTTACTTTTTATATTCTATCTCTGTAAAATTGCCAATTTTGAATTTTAAAATGCTAAAAAAAGTAGAATAATGGGGAAGTGGCCCTGCAAAAAGATAAAGACAGCAAATCTTACTGGCTACTATTTGTCTTTTTTGGCACTTTCCAGAAACCCTCAATTGGTATACCCCATACTTCTACTGACTTACTACTTCCACTCCCATAATTTCTGATATACTACATTGCCCTCCTACAAAAACTTCAAGATTTTCATTTTTGTCCTTTACATTTTGATAGTGTGGGATTTCATTGCTAGTTGTTAAGTTCACCTTTACGGAAAAAAAGACGCGTTTCCATAATTAAATGAATTAAGTTAGATGAACATTCTAACTTACACCTTAGATGACATTTTCCCTTATGTAAAAGAAATTTGTGCACTGATGTGATGTATTAGTTGAAAATTAAGAATGTAGTATTGTCGCGTGAAAGAATGTAAAGAATTGTGTAAAAGAGAGTGTACGTATAACATGATTGTAATAAAATTAGAAGTTTTTTTTTCCAAAATTTCCAAAGACGAAAATATGATTGTGAGAAGACTAAAACGTAATTGACTATCAACGAGTCTATACTCTAAAATTTAGATACAAAAGCATAATTCTTGATTTTTAGATTAATTTGAATTTCGAGTAATAACATTGAGTAGAGTTTTTATAGTTCATTAATGTAAGAAACAATAAGAATCCAAGAATATGGATGTCATGAGTAGGAATTGCAATTAGAAAATAGGAACATAATTTTTGAAATTAATACAAGTAACAAGCCAAGAAAATAAAATATGGATATTTTGTTCATTGCTAATGATAAAATTTTAGTCAATATGTTATATAAATTTTGCAATTCACTATGCCCCTGTTTGGTGCACATTATTTTCAAAAGAATGCATTTTTTTGGTTGATATGATAGAGAATATGTGGTTGAAAAAGAAAGAAAAATTATTGATGTGATATAAAATATTATTTTATTGAAGAATGCGTAGTTAAAAATAAGTAGAAGAATGAAAATGAAAAAAAAAAAATATGGATCAAACAAGAGCTATATAATCAATACTCTTCATTCATGTCTATGAAATTTGTTAATATATGTATTAACAATGATCAAATTTGCAATCATTCACTTCACTGTTTAATTTTAAATATAGGATAATTTTCTTTTATTTATTTATTTTATATTATTATTATTATGCCCACACATTTGTTGCTTTAATCCTAAAATATAAATCCAAAATTCAACAAGAAAAAAGGTAGAAGGGTGTTATAGAAATACATGACAAAACTTAAGGGCAAAAAATAATATCCAAAACTTTCAAGAATAGCCAGTTATCAATATCCCTCCTATATAATAAATCATTCTTGCACTGACAAAGCAGTGAGCACCCATTATCCTTACCTATCTGTCTAGCGTTTCTGCAGAGTTCTAGAGAGAGAAATCAAGAGTTGTAGAGAGAAATGGAGGGGAAAGAGGAGGATGTGAGGCTAGGAGCCAACAAGTTCACAGAGAGGCAACCATTGGGTACCTCAGCACAGAGCAAGGACTACAAGGAGCCACCACCAGCTCCACTTTTTGAGCCTGGTGAACTCCAATCATGGTCCTTTTGGAGAGCTGGGATTGCTGAGTTTATGGCTACTTTCTTGTTCCTTTATATCACAATCTTGACTGTAATGGGTGTGAGCAGGTCTGGCAGCAAGTGTGCTTCTGTGGGTATTCAGGGCATTGCTTGGGCCTTTGGTGGCATGATTTTTGCCCTCGTCTACTGCACTGCTGGAATCTCAGGTCCTTTTCTCTCTCTTAATATCTCTGTGTTATTGTGTTCTATATTCTGCTGCTTAAGTAAATTTAGAGTTTTTTGTGTTTGGTATCACTTTGATATGCAGTATTCGACGGCACTATTCATGAACTAGATTTTATCTCCTGAACATGTCAAGAATGTACTAATACATTAGTTTTGAGTCCTCATTTTCATAGGATCTTGGAAAATGTAAAATATGAGCTTCCGTTAGTGTTCTATATTTTCTTTAGTAAATATAGAGGTACGCTGTGTTTGGCATGGAGTACTGGATGGAACTGAACAGTATAATGAACAAGATTTTATCTTCTAACATACCAATTAATTATGCTAGATCTGAGTCCTCATTTTCGGGGGATCTTGGAAAAATGTTAAGTATGCAGCTTCTGTTTGTGTTCTGTAATCTGTTGCTTAAGTAAATCTCGATAATGAACAAGATTTTGTTTTCGAACAAGCCACAAATGTACTAGTACTAATAGTTTTGACTTTTGAGTCCTCATTTTCATGGGATTTTGGAAAATGAAAGTATGCAGCTTCTTCTGTTTATTGCTTTTTTCAACTGTCAAATTTGAAGGTGTTTTTTGTGTGCGTGTGTGGAATTCACTGTTGTTCTACAGGTTTTAAATCTTGAATGTAGTTCAAACCCTGCTTTTTCTCTTCAAAATCTGCAAACTCTGTGTTAGCAGCTTTTTAATTGTTGCAAAATGAATAGTAAATTTTGTGGTTTTAGATCTTTTTTTGATGTTATGCACTCGAAAAATCTTTCTTCAATTAGGTAAATGAGAGGTAAAAAAAAAAAAAGCCAAATCTTTGATTTGATTTGTGGAAAAGAACTTAAAATAAGTGATAGTGATGGACTAATGCCCCTTGTTTGAAAATTATTGAAGTTTTTCACGTACTGATTGGAATTTTTATGGGTAATTTCAGGTGGACACATAAATCCTGCAGTAACTTTTGGTCTGTTTCTAGCAAGGAAATTGTCTCTAACCAGGGCAATTTTCTACATCGTGATGCAATGCCTTGGAGCAATCTGTGGTGCAGGTGTCGTAAAGGGCTTCCAGCCTTCTTCTTACAAGGCTAATGGTGGTGGTGCTAATGTTGTTGCCCATGGTTACACCAAGGGCGATGGACTTGGTGCTGAGATTATAGGCACTTTTGTTCTTGTTTACACTGTCTTTTCTGCTACTGATGCCAAGAGAAGTGCCAGAGACTCACATGTACCTGTAAGTATTTCTTTATACTCTTATTTTTTCTTGCATGTTTTGTACTCATAGCATTTTTGTTTATTGGTATTATTTCAGTTGTAAAAGGAATGCATGCTGGAAGTTCATATTTAGTGCAATCTTGGCATGGTTAGGACTTAAGAGCAATGTCGATTTCGGCGAAATCTTCATGCGCATACTTAACAGTTCACGTCTTTATTTTGTGATTCAGGAAGATGAAAATGAATTTTGAAGTTTTTTCCATAGTGTATGATGACATATAATGGAGGCTTTGTGTGCTAGCTTTTTATTTTTCTTCTAGTACATAGTTGGACCAGAAATCAGTAATTTTGTAGATTACTAATAGACCTCAACTGTATCACTTATGCCAAAACTTGAATCTTAATGTGGAATGCCATCTTGATGACTCCTTTGATCTTCCAAATTTCACAGATTTTGGCTCCACTCCCAATTGGGTTTGCCGTCTTTTTGGTTCACTTGGCAACCATCCCCATCACCGGAACTGGCATCAACCCAGCCAGAAGCCTTGGAGCTGCCATCATTTACAACAAAGATCATGCTTGGGATGATCACGTAAGTTTACTTCAATAACTTCCATAGACAATCTTCATACCTGTTTGCGACATGATTTGGTGCCTGCACTTACATTTTTTGTCACCCATGTCTTTCTTCAGTGGATCTTCTGGGTCGGACCTTTTATTGGAGCTGCACTTGCTGCACTTTATCATCAGGTTATCATTCGAGCCATCCCATTTAAGAGTGGCAGCTGAAGAGGATGCTTGTTTTTGCTTAGTTTTCGCCTTCGTGGAGTTGATACCGAGTGTGAAAACCTGCAAATTCCGTCTTATCAGATTGTGTTTATTGTAGTCAGTATTTTCATTTGTGGATTTGAAGAGTTTTTGAGGAAACAGTATGTTGGTTGGTTGTATGTAACAAATACTGGATGAATTGGTTTGCAGTAATGTGTCCTCTGTTTTTTTCTAAATGCTATTGGCCCTATGTACCCCCAGGCACATAAACTCGAACTCCACCAGCTTAGGCATGATGACCTAGCCATCGATCTCTTGCCTAGGCTGTCTCGTCACCTTGCTTGCAACACGTTCGTAATGATTTTCTTTGTATCTCAGCTCGTCGTTGAAACAAAAAAAGAAGGTTTCGAATCTTGATGATGATCTTTCTGTTCGTCATGGAACTCTTTTTACCCTTTTTTAACACGACAAATAATGACATACTTTATTTCTCGACCTCAAATACATGATCTCGATTGTGTTTCGAGTAAAGATTTAATTTTACTCGATTCAAATTACTTTAATTTGACTAAAAATTAATGAAAGTACAATGAAGGTTGTGTCAAATTTGCATCATTTAACGCCTGCAAAAAACCTAATTTTTAAGTATTATTGTAAGAACTATTGCGAGGGCCTGTTGTTTTAAGATGAACTACCCTGTTTCGGGTGAAAGAACAATCTCTGTTGTTTATGTAGTGAAATGAGTCTAGAGTTAAAGCTCGTCATTTCTTCGAATAGTCTAGTGAAATGAGTCTAGTGAAATAGTCTTCGATTCTTCCATAGGTTAAAGCTCGTCATTTCTTTCGTCCTTCTTAGAACCGGCATCGTCATCAGATTTGCTCTTTTCAGCGCGAAGCTTCTCAAATATTTCTTCGAAAGGAGGATCCCCTTCTCGTCTAAACAGTTGATCCCCGAGTTTTATCTCATATGCTTCTGGTTGACTCAGTAAGAACTCTTTTAACTGCACAAATTGTTCAAGTAAAGCATCGTTGAAAGGTCAACACTATATCTACTGAAAATTTAAATACAAGAAGTTTAATCTAAATGTAGTAAAGAAAACAAGCAAAGTGATGAAGCGATATCGAATATTTCTTTCATAGACGAGTTTGTTTAATTTCAAGATATGGTGGAAAAATAAATGCAGGAAAAGGGCTGCCTGAAACATGAATCTATTTCTAAACTCTCCAACCATCAGAGTATAAGCAACAACAGTGAAAATGACATTTTAGGCAATATTTTAAACCCGACTGGGTCATTGACTCCCAAAACGTTGAGAGTCAAGGATCGAACCAGAAGACAATGTTAATAACGTAGCATAACGTATGTCAAGGAGGAGTCATTCCTTAAAAACTTCTTAAAAAATGCAAACATGAAACAAGGTGTTGCAACATATGGTCAGTGCATCCAGTTCTTTGTCGAACTGACTAACTGACCAGATTTTTAACTACCGAGTTGGAAAGGTGCAATCAAAATATTTAAAACACCTACACAATCTCACGAACCATTAGCAAGCAAAATCTTTAAGAGCACAAGAAGCTCAACTCTAGAAATAAAACGAACCTCAATAGTGTCTTGACCTTTTTCCATGGAGAACATAATTGTACTCAGATCGACCCCCATGAACTTTGCCTCAATTGCTCCGGTTCTTGCAACATTGGTCCACTTCATAGCAATTTCTGATACGATGTCCTAACATAAAAAATGCAGATCAAATTCTCCACCATTGGGCAGAAAACGTGGATTATTTCAGCTCAAATAAAGTATCAGAATGCCAAAAGATCCCAAATTCATCTAACGATTGTATTTCACATTGATCATTAATGTAGATCTTGGGGTCTTCAGAATTAGAATTAGAAATATTTCCATTCAAATCAATGAACTTTTCTCAGCATTGATCCATCTCATAGCAATTGCAGATACTATGTCCTGTCATATGGAGATTCGGCAGCAAAGCAGGGATTATTTCTGCTAAAATAAAGTAACAGAATGCCAAAAGACCCCCAATTTGTCTTTCATTTCTATTCAAATTGATAATTACTGTAGAGTTTGGCGGCTTCAGAATTCGAATTAGAAATATTTCCATCCAAATGAATCTATTTTTCACAAATTCCCATTTTAGAACCTAATTTGAAGCAGCTTATGTACCCAATTTCTGCAAACCCTAGCTCAGAACCCAAAAATTCAAAACAAAAATAAAAAAAATTCCACAAATCACACTCCGAACAGAACACGCATTCCATTCCAGTAAAAAGTGTTATAAAAATACCTCAAATTAAGTTAATCATCAGTAGTTAAAACTCACCTTGGTCCGGCCAGTGCCAGGTCGGAGCTTGGCGAATCCGAAGACGGGTCCGAACTGGCGTTTCATCATTTCATCCTGGATTTCGGAGACGCTCATTTTGTTGAAATCAGGAGGCGGATCGAAGTCGGGTTTCTTCTTATTCTTGCCCCATTCTCTCCATTCCTCGTCCTCCTCGTCGTCAACGACGTCGTCTAGATCGTCGGAAATGTGGATCCGCCGCTTCGCTGCGTCGGCAAATCTGTAAAATGTGCATGCTTGGACGGCGATTAGGAGCAGGAGGAGGCAAACGGAGCTTGGCTTCATCTTCGTTGTGGACATCAATGGAGTTTGGTTACAAGTAGTTTGATCATTCTGTGCATTATTTCACTTTAATTATTTGCTAACTCATACTATAAATTAGGCTGTCACGCCTCGTTTTGAGGCTAGCTCGACTACTACTCAGGTAAGGATGACAACAAGGCAAAATGAATGGGGGATGTAACTATCCCTTTCCATCCCATCTCGATTAATTATTTTGAAATAGTGATCTAAATGGTTGAAATATTTAAGATCTAACGATTTATTTTATATGAAAATCAATAACACGAGGGTGAACAAGGCCAAACATGTTATTAATCACGTTGACCAATCTATAAGACACAAAATAACATTAAAAACCCTATTGATGCATATTATTCTCCAAATAATGTATTTTAAATAGTGATTTGAAGAGAAAATATGTGGTTTAAAAAAAAGAAAATTTTGGATTTGAGTTTAATATTATTTTATTGAAAAATGTATTGTTAAAAATAAGAGGGAGAAAAATGTATTTTTAAAAGAATGAGTATCGAACTTGGTATGATTAATTGAAATTAAATCATTAGGTACGTGGAAGTAACTTAAATCAACAGTGAGTTATTACTTCCTTACCGAATAAAAAATGTAACATATTTCTCACTTATCTATTTAAAATGTTATTCGTCGAGTTAAATCTTACTCCCACTTTCGAAATCAACTTATATATTACATTGCATAGGCTAATTGGTCTATAGTCGGACACCATTTCAGCTTGTTTTCTTTTGGGAATAAGAGTAACAAAAGCGTGGTTTATCGATCTAGGGAAGACATCGTTATTTAGAGCATTCAACACAGCACAAGTAACCTCCTCACCTACAATATACCAATATTTTTGAAAGAATATAGGAGCCATATCGTCGGGTCCTGGAGCTTTGGTAGGATGCATTTCATTTAAAGTCCGTTTAACCTCTTCAGGTGTAAACATAGATTCCAAATCTTCTTTCATTTCGGTTGTCACCCTCCCTCTCAAGCTATCTAGGAATTGTACATCACCTCTCGCATTATTAGATGTGAATAGATTCTGATAATAAGCCAAAATTTCAGCATCCCTTTCTGCATTAACTTTCCAGTTACCAGTAGAGTCTTGTACACTTCTTATAAAATTCTTAGTTCTTCTCTGTGATGCTTTATGGTTAAAGAAGGATGTGTTTTGGTCACCTTCAATCAGCCATACGACTCATGATCTCTGCCTACACATTATTTCCCCACGTTCAAGCCACTTATTCACCTCTATCCTAGCTCGTTTCAGTGCCTCCTGAGACTATTTAATCGAATTTATCTCGGTCAGATGTTTTAGTTTATGCGTGGCATGCGTCAGTTACTTATAAACATTCCCAAAATGTTGTTGGTTCCAAGCAGAAAAGAGTTCACCACAACACTGAATTTTTTCCCTGATTCTATTCATTCTATCAGCAGCCGTACCAATCCTATAAGCCCTTTCCACCACTTCTTGACAACACTTTTCTGTTAACCACATAGCTTAAAAGCGGAAAATCTTTGCTCGTTTCCTATTAAATTGACTCTTCGTGTATATTAAAATTCGATTAGAATCTCAGATCAAAGTTAATAATTAATTGTAACCACATTTCATCAATTTTTATTAAGGGTGTGTTTGAGCCACATTATTTTGGAAGAATGTATTCTGAAATAGTAAATTGATGGAGAATGTGTGGTTGAAAAAGAAGGAAAAGTTATTGATGTGATGAAAAATATTATTTTATTGAAAAATATGTGGTTAAAA
>CAIGRE010228869.1:0-10362 GCA_903798275.1 Fraxinus angustifolia subsp. syriaca | reverse complement strand
TTACATTTGATGAAACTAACTCTCATGATCAAGAGAAGAGTATTGACGAAGATGTAGGTGTGAAAACTTCACTCAAACAAATGAGCATCCTCTGCAAATTAGTAAGCAAGTATCTTTCCTCTCCATTCACGCCTCTTGCCTATCCATTTTATCTCTCACATCACTAGACAGCCTTTCAAATCATCGTATCATCTTCTCCGTCATAATGACTTGACTATTCTTCCCGCTTGAAGTAGTATCGTCTCTATCAGACATCCTAAATCTAAAATAATATCTACCTCATTTGTGTACACTCTTGTATCACTTAATTTGGCCTTTTCGCCCCTATTATCCTCACCACTCTACATTTTTCCTACTCGATACTTCCTTGAAAGTGCTTCAAATAATTAATTCAATCTCAATCAAAAGTTTAACTCTTGTGGAGTTCAACCAAAAAATTGAGTAAGGAAAGTAATCTAGAATGATTCAAGAAAATAGGAATTTGAACTTTGAATGGAAATATCAAGGATAAATTGGTCTAGACACTTTATTTTAAGAAAGCGAGAATTTAACAAAGATCCCAAAATTAGAAGATGAATTGATATGTGGACTAATTTAGCATATAAACAACTTTTGAATGTCTTTCGTATTTTAACTGGATTGAATGACTCAAAAGATGAAAAATACGAATAACGAAGATGAAGACTCAAACAAAACAAAAAAACAAACAAAGAATTAACTGATGTAATATTGATTTTTGGAACCAATCTTTGGCACCAACCGATGCGAACCCACGTAGCAATTGAAACTACAAAACCCACGAAAAATTAAATTAAACCCAAAAAAGCCAAGATTCAACGTTTAGAAAGCTCAACCTAATAAATTATTTAAGGAAAGAACCAGACAATAGCCAACAACATCTTAACCTGTGATCACAAAACTTATGAATCATACTTAAATTGTTGAATGCCACAAGAATTTAATTATCGATAAGTTTAGAATTAATTCAATTAAGAAGGAGTTGAAAGCAATACGCCTTGTAATAATATATCTCAATTTGTGTGTTTTACAATGAAAATAAACCATAAAATCTAGTTAAAAAGGGAATTGCTCCTAAAAGATATAAAAATAGATACCATATGAGAATTTTAATTAAAATAGATGTCTATGCAAAATTCTAGAAAACCGCATCCATAATTTTGCTATGCAGCCGCATAGTAAAACTGCATGCGATCGCATAGGCCATTTCGACCACCCTCAGTTTGGTTCGGTGTGGACGCATGCGGCCATACCCAGGTTTTTGCTATGCGGTCGCAAAGCAGTCCGTCTTGCCTCCAGGTTTAAGTTCTTGATCTCAAGACATTTCAACTTCTTTCAACCCCCATGCCCAGCATGGAACTTGGTCTTTAAGTCTCACCTCTCTTATCTTTTTCGACTCAATGCTTTCTTGCAATCGCTTCAAAGAACTAATTCGATCTCAATCAAAATTAAATCCTTGTAGAATTTCAAACAAATATTTGTTAAGAAAAATTGACTCTAGAATGACTCGAAAAGTAGGAATTGGCACTTTGAATGGAACACTAAGAAAAAACTTAAGAAAGCATTCCTTGAATTTGAATCAGACACTTCTGAATTAGAGTTTTTTTTACTCAAAAACAATAAAATTGTATGTTGGCAATTTTTTTCCGAACTTCGATTATTTCTTTGCTCAGAAATTCATTTGGCTACCGGCAAAAGAAACAAAAACTAATTTGAATGCTAAATTAGCACACAGACAATTTTGTAATTTTGTAGATTGGAGACAAAAGAAATTGAAAAATGCGAGGAACACAGAGAATGAAAAATAAAGACTCAAACAAAACAAAAAAATGATATAACCTTGATTTTTAGAGCCTCATTCTAGTACCAACTGATGCAAACCAACGTAGAAATTGAAGCTATGAAACTCACACAAGATTGATTCATTCCCAAGAAAGCCAAGAATCAATGTTTAAACTTGATTAAAAAATATCGAACCAAGGAACCAACACAATCGCCAACAATATGTTGACTCCGCGATTACAAGACTCAAGATTCTCACTTGGTTTGTTTGAATGCCACAAAAAATAATCTTTATAAGTTCAGAATTAATATGATGAAGAACAAGAATAAAGCAATAATGTCTTATAATAAATATCATAATAATTGTGTGTTTTCTACAATGAAATTAATAACATTGTTTATATGGAATCCCTAAAATCCTAGAAAAAATGGACTTAGATTCTAAAAATAACAAAAGATATCACAAAATAGAGTTTTAAACAAAATAGAAGATTGTGCGAAATTTGGAAAATCGCATCCCAATTTTGAACTGTGCGTAAGTTTATTTCATGCGGTCACATAGGTCAATAGTTTGCCCTTACTTTGGTCACGGTTTGGATGCAGCATGCACATATGTGCTATGTGGTCGCATAGCTTTGCTCTTCTGTTCCCTCGCCGCATGCTTGCACCAAATCGATCCATTTTGTTATTTCTTCCAACCCCAACATGAAACTTGTTCCTTTACTTATTATGATCAATGTTTCATCCACGGTAGCTTGAGCAAGCAATCTTATAGCTTCCTTGATCCGCTTTGCTCACGACCTAGTCAAAAGCTCGTTCTAATCAATCAGTGGATCCTTGCCTGGACTTGCCCTCGTATCATAGATCACATCATTATCTCTTTGAATACTTTTGACTCAAAAGGATACAAGTATACCGACGCAACTGAAGTTTTGAAAGTTAGCAGTGGGTGTTAGGGTTGTGTTGAAGAGGCAGAAAAGGTCCTGGTTAAATATTTTGGGAAGATCAATGGTCACTGAAGAAGCAGTTGTAGCTTATGGTTTGATAATCAGTATTCAAGTAGAGTTGGTTGTGAACAAATTGCTCATGGTGATTCAAGCAGATTTGAAAATAAAAGGAGAGTTGGAAGTGCTTGTATTGATTCGAGTAGGTTTAGTGACTTGGTTGGAGATGGTAGTGAATTGGATGATTCAAAAATGTTTGGCACACAAGGTAGTTTTGTTGGTAAGCAGAGCTTGAAATTTGTTCACAATTGTTGAGTATGCCCGAAAGGTTCTGAGCATGGTGGAAGGCCTGAAAAATGATTTGAAGAGTGAAGACTTAATTTCTTACTATGTAATTTGTGTCAAGGTGCAGTTTATTATTTTGTGACTTCAATTTCATGTGATTTAGAAGTTTAACTCATGGAAAAAGCCTAGGTAATTTTGGTTTGGAAGTCCGGATAGATAAGGGGACCAAATTTCATCATAGATTAAGAGTTTTATTAGGAAAATGACTTTAGGATGAAAGAAACAAGTTGGAGGAAAAGTAACCTGAGAGCGGGGCCATAACGGAATCAAAGGGAAATGCTTTCGGCACCAGGCTCAGGGTGGTGTTCCAGCACATCCTAAACTGATTTTAACCTCATTTTTGTGATCTACTTTATCTTTAATTCCAGAAGAAGGCTCCTAGAAATACTCTATTGTGGTGTGACTCAAATTTCATGTGATTTTGTGTTTGCAATAGATGAAGTCTAAGGAGTTTTGGTTTTGGGAGTCCTAATTAACAAATATCAAATTTCATGAAGGATTAGGAGATTGGTTTGGCAAAGGAATTTGGGATTGTGAAAACATCATGGAAGGATTAAACCCAATAATGGGTATCGCGACAACAAAATAAAATAATTACAGAATCCCCGACGCCTAGGCACCAGGCCCCTATGTGCTTAGGGTGTCAGGATCCCATAGTCGAGACTCCTTTATATATTCCACATTGTGGTAATATATATACACATTAAAACATCTTGAGAGTTAGACAACTTAGATTTCAATTGAGAGAATTGAGATCTTGATATAGAAAACCCATTCATTATTGATTATAGTAAAATTCTCCTCTTCTACATGTGGTTTTTTCCCATCTTTGGTTTCTACATAAATCTTAGTGTTATTATTTATTTTTGTTTATGTCATTATTGTCATTATCTTATGGCTAATTAATAATAGGTGGTAGTAGAGCAAGGTTGATATTTTTCATGGCATCAATAAAACATGATATTCCATTGTTGGATCGACCATGAGATTTGTTTTATGATAAGTGAAGATGCGAGCGGTTCTCGCACAGATGGATTTGGAGGAAGCCTTACTTGGCTTTGATAAGATGCTTCAACCTAAATGAAAGATAAAAAAAATTGTTGGGATCGAAAAAACCAATCTCAAATTCCTCTTTCAAATCAAATTCTTCGGGATGTTCTAAAGGTGAAAAGTGTTGATGCATTGTGTTGAATTTGGAGCAACTTTATATGACAAAGAATTTGACTAGCAAGTTACACTTGAAACAATGATGTATTCTCACCAATTTTCTGAAGGTTCGTCATTGAATGATCACTTAACTATGTTTAAAGAAATCGTGACCGATTTGGAGACATTAGAAGGTAAGTATGATGAGGAGGAATTGGCTTTGATGTTGTGTTCGTTACCGCCATCATATGTGACTTTTAGATATAGTATTATCTATAGTCGGGATCTCTCATAGTCGAAGAGGTCCTCATGATTTACAACATATGAAGGAGTTTTGAGAGGTGAAGTAATTATGGGAAACAACACGCCTTGTAAAATTGTTGGAAATGGTACAGTTAGGATCAGAATGCTCGATAGGGCTATTAGAACACTTACAGATATAAGGCACATTATAGAACTGAAATAGAATCTTATATCTTTGAGTACACTTGAGTCAAAGAGTTATAAATACACTTATAAAGGTGGAGTTTTGAAGGTGAGTTGGGGTGCTCTTGTTGCCATGAAAGGATATAAAAGCATTACACAGTTGTACATTTTGTACGGTTCCATAGTAATAGGAAATGCAGTAGTTTTTATTTCTTCTTTGGTAGATGAAGAGATTACTATAGTAGAGTTGAGTATGAAGGGACTTCTTGATGAACCGAAAACCAGTAAGATGAATTGTTTTGAGCGTTGTCTTTGAAAACAGAAAAGAGTTAAATTCACTAAAGAAAGACACAACACGAAGTAAACACTTGAGTATATCCATTTAGATCTTTGCAGACCAGCCAAGATTTCTTCAAAATGAGGTGCTTATTACTTATTGACTATGATTGATGACTTTTCCAAGAAAGTTTGAGTTTTTTTCTTAAAACAAAAGAGTGATATGTTTGGGACCTTCAAGGAATGGAAAACACTTATCGAAAAGCAAACTAAAAAGTAGGTGAAAAGTCTACACACAGATAATGGTTTGGAGTATGTTCAGATGAATTCAATACTTCTGCAGAGCTGAAGGCATCTTGAGACACTTGACAATGCTTAGACTCCTCAACAAAATGGTGTGGCAGAAATGATGAATAGAACTTTATGGAAAAGGTTCATTGTACACTTCAAATTTTGGGTTGCCTAAGATCTTTTGGGATGAAGCTATTACTAAAGCTTGGTAAACCTTATTGTTATTCTGATATGAAGATTTATGGGTGTCCTGCTTATTCTCATTTGGATAAGGGAATTTGGAGCCAAGGTCTAAAGTGCATTTTTCTTGGGTATAAATCAAATGTGAAGGGGTATAAATTGTGGTGTCCTGAGACAAGAAAAATTGTGGTTAGTAGAGATGTGGCATTTGATGAACATGCTATGGTCATGGTTTACCTTGTGATGATTTTGATAAAACTGAGAAACAAAATGATTCTGTAACATCTAGGCCCACATGGATCAAAACACCACTAGATTAACTTTATGTTACCATAGACCGTAGACTTAATTAAATAATTAACTATACTTTTAGTGGAAAACATAAAAAATTAACTTAAGAATTTATTTCAAGAATTATTTAATTATAAATAATGTCATTTCATAATAAGGGATTATCTAATAATCTCTTAGAAATAAAATCTCATTATTAACGTGAAATAAAAAATATATGTTGATGCTTTTGTTTTTTATCTCAGCGGCAATTTCAAAAATAATTTCGTTTGCATAGCTATTGACCTTGAAACTTCATGAAATTTGGTAGAAATGTAGGAAATTCTTTATATTATGAGATATTGAAATATTTTTCAAAATCTCGCAGCGACTCAGTTTAGAATGTAACCTAACATAGTTTACTTAAAATGACATATAAAAATCTATGTGTCAGATCGACATGATTTTGACTTTATTTAGTAGCTAATCCATGAGGTTATCAAACTCCACGGTTTTGTCTAAAAAATCTAAGTAACGTTTGAGTTATAAATTTTTGAATTCCAGGGCAGAAGTTGAAAATTTAGAAAAATAGCAATACTAAATCGCTAACACTTTCTTTTGTGGTAAATGGTGACTTGTAAGTTAATTTCTATAACACATAACTACTTTTAAACATAACGTATTCATAAAATATTCTTGGAATAGTTCCACATATGATGTTCTTAGAAATCTGCTTAAAAAAACATAAATATTACATATTCGAATTAAAAAAGTTAAGTCACTGGCTTCTCTATAGCATGTAGCGTCATCCTTTACAATCATCCACGCCTTAAGCATATCAAATCAACCTTTAAGAGAGGAATTAACTGAGTTTGAAACTTAATTGATATCATCAGTGTATTTCGTTATCAAATCCTAAAATATTTACTATACTAAATTTTCACTGTCGGGTCAAATATTTAGGAAACGTTCGATTCCGAACAACATTTACTTTATAGAAAACATGCATGATTGCTTTTGAACTTCCATGACATCAAAATTATTTAAGACCTATTGAACTAATATTGGGTTTTCATTTCTTATGTGGGCCGAGCATAAGGTTCGTCTATGGGCTAGGCTCGTGGTGCTAGACCATCACATGAATAAAGTGGGAAAATATATATTAAAAACATGGAGCCTAATTTTTATTTTTTTTGGGCTTCTACACATTTAACTTAGGTGGAGCTAAAAATTGGTCTATGGGGACAATTAGAGGTTTCAGAATAGTCTAATACATATTAGTCTAGTTCAGAGTTGATAGGTAGTGATACTTTGCATACACTACCACAACACCACAATATTCAATTGCTAAGGATAGACCTCGTAGAAAGATTAGGCTTCCACAAAAGTGTGGAGAAACATATTTTGTAGCTTATGCATTGAATGTAGTTGACATTATTGATTCCATGAGTAACCTACTATATATTCAAAGGCAGTCAAATGTAGTGATTCTATCAAATGGTTGATTATTATGTAGGAGGAGATAGAGTAATTAAAAAATACTTTGGACTTGGTGAAATTACCTAACGATAAAAAGGTTTTTCGATACATGTAGATGTCCAAAAGAAAGAAAGGCACATTAGAGTTTGAAGATGCAAGGTATAAGGCCAATTTTTGTATCATATGGCTACAGTCAAAATTCAGGAGTTGACTTTGCATATGTGTTTTCACCTGTTGAAAAGTAAGTTCTATTCAGGGCTTTATTTTGAGTGATGGCTAAAAATGACTTGGAGTTTGAGCAGATCGATGTCAAGATAACATTCTTACATGGAGAAATTGACTAGAGAATTTACATGCAACAACCAGAGAGATTCATAGTATCTAAAAAGAAAGTTTGTTGAAGAATGAAGCAGTCAATGAAGTAGTTGTATAAAAGGTTTGATTCATTCATGATTACTGATATTTTCATTAAAAGTAATTATGATAGTTGTGTGTACTTCAAAAAGTGAGATGGTGGATCGATAATATATTTGTTGTTATATGTTCATGATATGCTTATAGCAAGCAGCCAATGATAATGTAGATGTCACGAATGTGAAATCTCGGCTTAGTAAAGAATTAGATATGAAAGATTTGGGTACATCAAGGAAGTTTCTTGTACGAAAATATTGAAGGGTAAGAAGGCCAATAGATTGTATTTGAGTTAAAAGGTGTACATTTAGAATGTGCTTTAAAGGTTCAATATGTTGAGTGCTAAGGCTATCAGTACTCCCTTGATTGCCCACTTTAATTTATCATCCAGCTTGTGTACTCAGTCAGTTGAAGACTTTGATTACACGTCTCGAGTTCCTTTTTTCAGTGTAGTTAGTTCACTTATGTATGATATGGTTTGTAAAAGACCAAATTTGGAGATGCAATCAATGCAGTTAGTAGATGTATGCTAGGATTAGTAGATATATGACAAATCCTAGCAAAGAACATTAGAAAGCACTGCAGTGGATATTCAGATACGTGTAAGGCTCTTCTAATGCTCATTTACATTTTCTAAGAATACATACGGAGTTATTGGGTATGTGGATTCAAATTATGCAGTAGATATTGATAAGATAAGATCATTTATAGGGTATGTGTTTACTCTTAGAGGCTGTACTATCAACTGAAAAATTACTTTGGAGAATATAATGGCTTTATCTACATCAAAGGTAGAGTACGTGGCCATTAAATTATGTAAGAAGGCTATATGGTTGAGATGATTGATTGGTGAAATTAGTGGAAACTTACAGATTCGTACAATTATTGTGATAGTTAGAGTGCTATTTTCTTGACTAAAGATCATATGTTTTATGAGAGGACTAAGTATATTGATGTGAGGTATCATTTTGTACGTGATGTTATTACTCGTAGTAATATTGTAGTGAACAAGGTTGATACCAAAAATAATCCTGTTGATATGATGACAAAAACATCAAAAATGTGAAATTAAGTATGAAATATGGGTAGGTAGCGATTGGGTGATGAATTTTCAAAAATTATTTTGAGGAACTTGTGGAGAAATATTAGTTTTCAACTAGGACTTCGAAGATGGAGAGAGTGAGGGATTCAAAAATTGATTTTGACGAAAACTTGGAGATTAAGACCTTTAAATTCGTGAATTTGAACCAAAAACACCTTTTGTGTGGATTAAGAGTTGATTTGAGAGATTTTGAGTGTGTGTAGGGAGAGAAATCGCGAAAGAGGCGAAGAAAAAGAAATTAAAAAGAAGGCTAGAGAAGAGAGTTTAAAACTCTTAGATCCGACGATCTGGACGTCTGAATGACAGAACTTGAAAAGGGTTTAGGGGTTCGTCCGGATGGCATGTTTTTGAAATTTTCAAAAGCTTAGTTCAATTTTGCACATCAATTTCATTAATGATACCTAATCCCCTTTTAATATGTGAGAAACGGTCTAGAGCGAGAGGTTTAGTGAAGACGTCGACCAATTGATTTTTCGTATCAATGAATTCTAGCAAGATATCCCCCTTTTGAACATGATCCTGAAGAAAATGATGTCGTATTTCAATATCCTTAGTTCGAGAATGCAAAATAGGATTTTTGGACAAGTTAATGGCACTAGTATTATCACACATAATAGGAACGTGATCGTAGGATAAGTGATAATCATTTGGAGTTTATTTCGTCCAAAGTACTTGTGCACAACAACTTGCCGCCGAGATATATTCGGTCTTGGCCATAGATAATGCTACCGAATTTTGTTTCTTACTAAACCATGATACTAGAGCAAAGCCTAGAAAGTGACAAGCTTCGCTAGTACATTTACGATCAATTTGACATCCAGCCTAATCGGCATCCGAATAGCTAAGCAAGTCAATGTGAGTGTTTTTTGGATACCAAAGTCCTAAGGTTTGAGTCACACTAAGATATCTAAAAATTCTTTTCACAACTTTAAGATGGGATTCCCTAGGATTCAATTGAAAATGAGCACACAAGTATACACTAAACATAATATCGGGCCTACTTGCGGTAAAGTAAAGAGGGGTTCTGATCATGTCTCGATTTTTGGTGACGTCAATGGAAATGCCTTGACCATCCTTGTCAAGCTTTGAGGATATACTCATTGGAGTGTTCATAGGTTTTAAGTCACTCATTTCAAACCTCTTCAACATGTCTAATATATACTTCCTTTGATTTATGAATATCCCATGACATGTTTGCTTAATTTAAAATCCGAGAAATAACTTAAGTTCTCTCATCATGCTCATTTCAAATTCCATGCTCATGTTTTTCAAAAATTCTTCACATAGATGAATATTTGTTGCTCCAAAAATAATGTCATCCACATAAATTTGAACAATGAGCATATCTTCTTTATGGGTTTTAATGAAAAGAGTTGTATCTGCCTTACCAATAGAAAAGTCATTTGAGAGTAGAAATTTGCTCAAACGTTTATACCAAGCTCGAGGAGTTTGCTTTAGACCGTAGAGAGCTTTTTTTAAGTATAAAAACATGATTTTGAAATTTATGATTTGTAAAGCCGGGTGGTTGTTCAATGAATACTTTTTCTTGAATGAAACCATTTAAAAATGCACTTTTAACATCTATTTCATAAAGAGTAAAAAATTTGTGACATGCAAATGAAAGAAGTATGCGAATTGATTCTAACCTAACAATCGATGCAAATGTTTCTTCATAATCAATACATTCTTCTT
>CAIGRE010228816.1:0-11463 GCA_903798275.1 Fraxinus angustifolia subsp. syriaca | reverse complement strand
TCCGCACCCTGAAATCAGCTTTACGTAAAACTTCCTCTGATGTCGTTTCAAACTCATTCCTTTTGTAGGGCTTGCGAATTCCAGGCTTCCTCAAGTCAAGATCCTGAATACATGAATGGAAAGCATAGAGGTAAAATTGAGATCACTAAATGAAATAACACAATAGGTTAAGAAACAAAATCATATCAAGAGGCTGAATCATATTAGTTTAAACAACATTAGCCTGATTGTCTGTTGCCTAAGAAGATGTTGAACTCAACTCAAAATCAAAAGTTAAAAAATGTTAATGTAAGAGAAAAAACACACTAGGACAGGACAAACTTCTGTAGTAGTTACACAGTCAGTACACTTGACATAGTCAACAGAAAATGGGTTAGATTCTGCCAACTGCACAGTGATTTTTTCCCTTCAAATTGGAGTTATCATATAGAAAGCAACATTTTGTTAAGACGATAAAATATGAATTTCTTCAGACAAACTTTAAGATTAATTATCAGCACAAAAAAAAACACACAACTATATGATGCATGTAATTGCAAACAATGATTCATTATAGCGAGTTCACTAAAATGCGTCAACCCTGGGATATAGAAATTTAGGTCCCCCAAAGAGTTTTAATCAACATTTTCTGCCAGTGTAATGTATGTAGAAAAATCAAATTGATACTTTACCAGTCCCATCAAATTCTTAGCAGCTTTTTTGAATCAGAACTCAAGGAAAGACAATATAAATCCCACTTCAAGGTTCATACCTTGACATCATAAGTGTTCCCAGTCCAGAAATTCATATCTGGTCTGTAAGCATAATCTTCTTTACTCATTTCATCAGGATCAAAATCGAAGTACGTGGCTGCTTTCTTCAATTTTTCATCCATCCCATCAGACAATGTATTGAAACTCTCATCTAGACCATCCAAGAAATTAGATCTGTTTCCAACATTGAATTTAGATCCGAAACCAGATAGGTCATGCGCCTTCTCCGCTTTATCAAGCTTTTGATAAAAGGAACTCAAACTTGGACCTCTTCTGGAAGCGTCACCAAAAATCCGGTGCTCGAATTCTTCAGAAGACTCATTTGAGTTAGAATTCTGCTTATCATCAGTACCTGTATAAATGCGAGACCAGAATGCCTCAGAGACAACATTTTCAGATGTAAATTACAATAAAGATTTCACATATCTTTCTGTACGACCTACGGTGAAAATAAATGAAACCAAAGTCTCCCTTTCCGTGTCAAACCTCACTAATATTTCCTCAAATCTTGTTAGAAAAACAGGAACACAAGTTCTTTGCACCAACCAAAACCTTTGTAAACCATTTTGAGCAACATATTAATTGATCATTCACAGTAACTTTCTACTTCACCAAAATCCAAAAATGGTTTGTGTGAATTTAATTGAGTAAATAAACACAAATTTATTGACAATGCAGAGAAAAACATTAAATCAATTTCATATTCGCGAAATAACTTCACCAATCAAATGAAATAAGAAAAAAACACGAATGAAATAAATAATTACCTGAAAATGGGCTGGCAGAAAAAGCCCGAACTCCTTGAGGCCTTTGAAATTGGCGAGACAAACCGATATTTGCAGACAACAGTACACTTCGAATGAGTTTCATCTCACCTATTAACTAATCATCAAACAACATATTACATTAAAGAATTCTTTTTTTTTTTTCTAAAGATATAATAACTGTAGTTTCGAAATGAAAGAAATAATAATGGAATAAAAACGAAAATTAGAAAGAATTGAACACCTTGAGACGACGAGTGAAAGAAAAACAGAGGGTGCAACCGTGCAAGAGTCGAGAGGAGAGGGGAGTTGGGGGTTGATTTTGTTGGTAAGGGGTTTTTGGACCTTATAAGTGGGTTCATTCGGGCCCGTAAATGGTTTTTAATTTTTATTTTGTCAACCTTTTCTCTCTGGAAATTGCATATATACCCTTCCTGTTAGAATTTTCATATTTGTACTTTTCTCCATCCCATTTAAGCAAAATTAGGGATGTAAATTAGTGGGGTTGAGCCCGTTCGCGAGCCAAAAATTGTAGAGCTTAGAGGTTTAGTTTTGTCAATTTCAAATTTCAAAGCTTATTTATAAATTAATTAATTAAACATATATTTTATTAATTAAATATATTAAGGTCACAATTTCATATAATTTGATCACAAATTTTATATGATTAGTTACAAATCACAAATTTATATGTCACAAATTATTTTATGATATCAATTCCAAAATTTTATAGATCACAAATCAAAAATTAAAATGTTACAAATTATTTTATAGCCACAATACAAAAAATTTATATGTCACAATTTGTTCAGAGATCACAAATTAGAAATTTTATAAATCATATATTATTCATTGATCACAAATCACAAATTTCATATGTCACAATTATTTTACAATCACAATTCAAAAATTTTATAGGTCACAATTTGTTGATCATTTACAAATCAAAAATTGAAACATCACAATTTATTTATAGGTCACAAATCGCAATTATTATAACTTACAACTTAGTATATAGTTATGAATTATCAAATTATCGATCACAAATTAACAATTTTTTACGTCACATGTTATTTTTTTTGTCGCAATTTATCTTTTTCATTAGTCACAGATTAATCAATTTAATGGTCACAAACGACCAACCACCACTTCACTACTCCCTCCAACACTATCATTGCACCGTCGCCGCCAAAACCACCACCACCCCCACCACCAACGTCGACAACAAAAACCACAGCCTTTACTAGATCAAAATCACCACAACTGCCACCCAAACACCACCAACAAATCAGATCCAAAACCGCCAGCATCCTACACCACCTCCGGCAACCCGCACCACCTCTAGCATCACACCTACCACCACAACATCCCATCCTACCACCATCGCAACTACGATCACCACTGCCACTTCCTCTCCCCAGACTGCGAACTTCACCATGGCAGCCATCATCACAATCACCACCACCCAAAGAATACAAAAAAAAAAAAAATTCCCAAGCCGGACTTCAAAGCAACCGGGATGCCGCACCACGACCATCACTAACTCACTAGACCGCCATATCACAACCATCGCGCCACCAACAAAACAACATCTACCACCATATCCAACACCCCACAAAAATCACTACAAACCATTGCAAAACAACACAAATCGTGCATAAGGCGCTTAGTTCACCACTGCATAGTGGCGAATTGAGCGTCGCTGCAAAGATCAGCAGCACTCAAGACGCCGCAGCTCAAATCAGTGACGCTCTGAGCGCCACTGTAGCTGGAGCAGTGACGATCCGAGTCGTTCTCAGCAGCGTATGATGCCATAAGTGTCGGCCGACACATCGCCTACGTCACCAGTTGCTGGATTTGAATGGGTCGCTGGTTGTCGAAGAGATAGAAGAGAGAGGAATGAAGAAGGAGAAGAGGAATAGAAAGAGAAATGAAGAGAGTGAAATGAAATGAAATTAGAGTTTGGGTAGGTATAATAATTAATTCAATATCTGATTTTTGAAAAGTGAAACTTTATATCTGAAATTTGAAATTGATTCTTAAAAACTCTTGTTTTGTGTAATTTCCACAAATTTGTATACCTTGTTATATGTATTTACTAATGTGGCTTGATTATCACGTATGATAGATATTGAAGATGTATTATTCCATCGTAAAAGTATCTCATAAAGTAGATCCTTAAATCGTTCAGCTGCTTTCTCGGTTTCTAATAGCGTTACAAATTAAGGTTCTATAGTCAAGCATGTTATACATGTTTGTTTCTTTTATTTCCATTTTGGGCAGAAGCAACTGGGGATCATGCATATGTTGTCCAAGCTGTAATAGATATGCTTGAGATTGTTGCTTCTGAGACTTCTGGCATAAGAATGCTTCTTGATCATTTGGGTGTTACTCCAGAGGAGGTATGCCGGCTCTTAGCAAGTATTCTTAAAGGTGGCAAACGAGCCGAGGCGGCTTGGGCTCGTCGGCTCTAAAAAGACGAGCACGAGCTCGTTTTTGATGAGCCACGAGCTCACCGAAATTTTTTTCTCTTTAAAGCCTTATCTTACATTTAAATTTTTATTTTTTTTTGGACGAGCTCGGGGACGAGACGAGCCCACCCAAGGCCAACGAGCCGAGCTCGCCCGAATATGGGCCGAGCTGGCTCAGCTTGGCCCATTGATATCTCTAGGTATTCTCAAGGGAAAGGAAAAAGTACTTTGTTTGGAAAATAACGTAAAGACTTGCTTTTGAAAAAGTGATGGTGCGTTTGATTTGTTATTTCAGTTTTGCAAAACACACAAAACTTGTTTGATCTATTTTTTTAAAAATGTTTTTACTAAAACAAATTTAAATTTAGAACATAAAATTCAAAATACATTTTCGACGTTTTGAGTGTTTTCAGTTAAAACTCTGAAAACACTCAAAACATGGAAACATGCATTAAAATAAAATTCTAAAATGTAAAATTTTATAAATTCTAAAAAATTAAAATCTTAAATTCTGAAAAATAAAAATTCTAGAATTTTTTTTTTAAAAAAAATAATTCAAGTTCTTAAATAACTATTTAGATAAAAATTCAAAAAATTAAAAATTAAAAAAGTTCTCGTTTCACGTCTTTGATTTTTATTTTTTATTTCTTATGTTTTGCAAACTCAATTTTATTTGTTTTTCATTAATATAACAAGATTCACCAACTTAGAATGCATATATTAATTGATAATATATTACATAATTTTTTTTTTCTATTTTACTGAACTAATTCTTAAAATTCAAACAAAAAGTTTTTTCTAGTTTTCTGTTAGGAGAACAACCTTTCAAAAAGACAAAATAAATGCATTTTTAGTAATTTTAAATCATATCCTCAAAGCAGAAAATTGAAAATGAACTCAAAATTTGAAACTGAAATTTGAAACACAAATCACATGGGTCCTAAGCGTTTGAACTAAAATTCTCCCTCGAAAAAATTACTGCCACTTAAAAGTAACTTCTAAGCTCAACCAAATGTTGCTCCAAATCTTATCCACACAATCTTTTGGGTATTAAACTTGAAACTTATTTCACTTTCTTGAGGAATATTTTTGAGGTGCAATTGAAACAAGAAAAGGAATATAATTACACCACTTCGCACAAATTCATGAGAAAAATTTTATAGTTGAAAAACTTGTGGGTCTTGGTTAATATTTTTCTCTTGCAATTGGAATCATGTCAACAGTTGTAACATTTATTGATCAGAAGAAATAAGAATATATGCTAAAAATTATGTTCGAATGATATTACTGTCTATGCAAAAATTATGTTCTAATTCCATAACTGCTGCCCTGCATGGAAAGCTTCTACCATCATCAGTTCCTACCCCAAGTGAAGCCAGTACTTTTCAGTATTCCCCCTTAGCTATCCCATCTTCCAGCCTCGGCTAATGTATTGGATAATGGAACACATGCCCCAGGCCAACTCTTAGCATTTATATTTACATTTTATATTGAAAAGCTCGATGGCAGATGAGTTTGCTAGCTCCACATCACCGTGCAGCCTACAAGAACTAACAAAGCTGCCCAAACGTCACACACAGGCTTTTCAGGCATTTGCTTTATTCATTCATGAGCTTGATTCGAACTTCTTGCACAGCCTAAGAGATCAACCCTACAAGCATAATGCTCATCTGGACTTTCATTAGAAAAAGAGTTTTTCTAAGCAAATCAAAAGATTCCTCAACAAGCCCACATTTTATATACCCGGAAGTCATGTAGTTGCACCCCACAAAAGTTACTCGAGGTAATTCATCTAACACCTGGAGGGCATAGGACAAGCAAGAAGGTTTGATGTAAAAGATAAGGAGCTTCATGGAAGTATTAAATGGAGTTTGAACCCAGTTTTAAGGGTGTAGGAATGGATTTTTGGCCATTGGAAGAATGGTCTGAGTTGATGCAACGATGTAGAGCCGATGCAAGAGAAAATACTGTATATTTTCCTTAAAGACTGCATCAAGGTTTATATGATCATGATTGGTTCTTATATAATTATCCTAGAATTTTGAGTTATTATCCTTACTGCACTTTTAGGCCATTAACATGGAGTGGATGCTAAGTACTTTCCCACAGTTATGCATTAGGTGCAATGATGAGGAGCCTGCACGATAAATATGACCAGCAAAAGATCATAGTCAAGTCTCATCAAAATTGAGAATGTCATGTCAAAATACAGATTATGGCGTGCAACAAAGTAGTACAAGCTGCGAGTACATCACAAGATCCAACAACTTAAGATGATCTATCGTAATGTGCATTTCTCCTAGCACATTCCAGGATGGTTTTGTCTGCTGTGATGAAGTATGCTGCAATTGATGCTATAGAACAGGAAGAAAAGCATATCAGTATTCTTGAACTTGGACACGTATAACAAAATGGACTCTTCTTGTTACTGAACATGCATCTCACCCAAAAGAATCGCTTAAGAGGTTAAAACTTACAAAAGAAAAATAAGGTGCATTTAGAGGTGTAAAACGTGCTAGATGGGTCTTTGGGGCAGAGGCCGAGCACAGTCCCTTCATTAAAAAAGGCACGACATGCCCCCACATCGGTCCAGACAGGCCCAACATATTTTTTTCTTTTTTTAGTTAATTTCTAACAGGAAAATAGAAATATCCTGCATGGCTGTGGGATTGGATAGTCGTTCCACAGTAGGCATGCCAAACAAGAGCCATGCACTGGTCCACCTTTACACCTCAAGGCATGCTTACAGTAAAATTTTCTATGCTAAAGAGTCTAAACAGAGTCGGTGATCAACAAACAAATTAGGCATACAAATTCATCCTAAATATATTAAAAACATGAAGTAACAAAAAATTTCAGGTACTTTAGCGTTATATATTGAGGAGAGGGGAGATGCCAAACAGCCCTCTATAGAGTAACGTGATTTGCTTGACAACAAATATATCCCAAGACCCCTTACCTCCCTTTTTCCCAAAAAAATAAATAAATGAAAAAGAAGTTTTTGATATAACCCAACAACACAACTTAAAGCAAGTAGGATTAGAGGCTGTGCACGAGTCTTTGAAAAATGGATTATTGCAGGGAGACCAGTCTGCCACCGCAAAATCTGTAACTTATATTTTCATACTTGTGCTAGTTCTTCCATGTTTTCACATACTCAGATTTTTCAGTTTAATCTTCAATTCAATAAAACACAAGAAAAACATAATTTACTTGAGAAATTTCAGCAATTAGTTATAGGCTTCCAATGCTTAAATTTGCTAAGATTACATAAAAGGAAAGAGCAGTTGAAAACACCAAGAAATTTCCTACACCATCTGACTTATGAGCAACCTAACAAAAATAACTTGTATATTTGAATAAAACTCAACGATTAATGACAACAGAGGAATTCTTCAACAGTCAAAATATAAAGCTAAGTTTCATATATTATGTATTCTTTAATACAAGTCAAATTCTTACTTACCGGCAGAGATAATGAGTGCCTGGGCAGTATAATTGAGATTTGCCTTTGCCCAAGGTACTGTTCGACAGACAATCAACTGCAAATTTTGTCAGGGGAATTTATTGATTATATATATATATGGAAAAGGCTGAGTCATTTGTCAATGAAGAAAGGCAAGGCAAGTAGCATTAGTTAGTCACTTAGTCTTACTCCCAAAAACAAAATTCATAATAGAGCCCATCTGAAATTGTAAAAAGTACGATGCAATTTACTTGAGTGATTGCCGAGATTTTATGGTACAATCAAAGCATACACATCTTGTACACATTTCACCAGTTGAGCATGTTTGGCCTAGCTTAAATAGCTTCATTATAAGTAAATAAGTTTTACAATAATTTCTTACTTAAATGTAAGAAACTAGTAAATTATCCAACATGCTTTAATACAAAAAGTAAAATTATCTTCGACTGTTTTTTAAGCCTAGCAAACATGCTCTTTGGTAGTGAATGTTAACTGACATTCACTTACTGTCCTGAAGTCTATCTCCTGATAAAATTTCTCTAGATTAAAGGTTGACCAGTTAAGAATTGAGAACATATTGACATGTTATGGGAAGGATTAATCCAGAATCATTATTCATGGTCAGAAGTTAGAACCAGAAGTAAGGAAAAGCAAACAAGGAAACGAGAGAGAGCGTGTAGAGCATTTCTCCTGCATGGAGCATTATGCAGAAACCCACTGTTTTTATTTTTCCTGCAAAACTTCTTAAAAGAAACTTTAAGTAATACTTTTTCATAGTATGTGCAATAAACAATTAAGATGCTCAGAACCAAATTGCAAGGAATATAGTTCCAGCAAGGCGGGCTATGTATAGACTCGTTTAACATGCAGAACACGCCTCCATCACCAAAATAAAAGGATCATATTGACAAATCATCCGATTTTACCAACTCTCGTGTGCCTAAGCAAATACTTTGTAAGGCAGACACAAGTGCATCAGGGTGTGTGCATCTGCGCGTCGTAATGCCCTAAGATAGGCCTCGTTGGTTACTCTATTATAGAGTCAGTTGAGTCTGACCGAACATGTTTGGCTAAGCTTATGGAGAAGTAAAAGTTTACTTTTAGTTTCAAAATATGTTTAGATACATTACTTATTCTCAATTTTAAGTTAAAAAAAAAAAGTTACTTATTTGAGAGCAACTCTAATTTTACAACAAACAACAAAATTTGGTAACTTATTCTATTTTCAAGTTTAACCAATCAAAAGAATTATTCATTTTAAAACTCACTTGTGTACTTGTATGTAAACATTTTAAGCTTAGATAAATATGCTCTTAGTTCAACTAACAGCATGAAACATCGTGCAACATTCAGTATACGCAGAACAAAATTTGAATTAAATCTATGATAGTCATCTCGTCTCACGCTTATAGGATATTCTAGTTTTCCGTCTGGTTCGTACTTGTATGTAGCTCCAAGTTAATAGATTAAAGAGTCCAAACATCTCATCAACAGTAGCACAATGCTACGATCAGAATATGCATCTAAAAATCTTGTACCATAATCCAGAAACTAAACACAATCAAACATTTAAGAAATAAAATGAAGGGAAATTGCATACAGTAGGCACAGCACTGGCCACACCTGCAATTGCGGCAGCTTTTAGTCCGGCACGCACCCCTTCTGCAATTCAAATCAAGTTTGAGCTACATTCTAGTATCAGTTGATTCTATAATTTCTTTCAAAACTAACTTTAATTATTCGCAAAACAAATCCCTTCGAGAAATTAACAATACATGTTCAAATTGTACATAACACAATATTTCGTAAAGAAAAATTAATTAAAAAGTGAAACCCTATTTTATCAAATTAAAAGTCGTGCAATGTATCAATGACATAGAAATAAATCATTTCTGTCTCTTTAATCAATTTTATCGAGAACCTATGTCAGAAATGCAATAAAAAAATTGTAAAACGAGAGAGAAACCCAAATTTATTGAACCAAACCACTGTGCAACACATCAATTAAGTAGAAAGGAAATCATTTTTTTTTTCATTTTAATCAATTTTCTCAAGAAACCATGTGGGAAACACAATAAAAAATAAAATTAAACAATTATAGAAGACCCGAAATTTTTTGGAACCTTGAGTGCATTGCCTTGACCGGAGAATTCTCTCATCTTCGATTGGGGATGCGATCAACAAAGCTTTGTTGCGATTTGCCCATGCGTTCCTCAATTCTGACGGGATTCCCATTTTCCACTGTTTTGATTATAGAATTCTTTTTATCGTTTCTCGATATATTGAGTTGTTGCCTTGTCGGTGGTGAATTGAAGGAGAAACTGAGTTCAAATTGAGTTTGCGTTGCCACAAGAGACGAGGCGCTAATTGGTGGGACCAGATTAATTTAGCCCGCTTGGATAATAATTTATAAATAATATAGAGACTTGGTCAAATTGATCAACCCTGTTCAAAACCTTTTACTTCTCTTTATCCCATAGAATTTTTCATCTTGTTCATCACATTGACTTGTGTAGTATATTCACAATCCATTGTATTCAACACAACTGATGATATTAAATTTCAATTAACCTACTTGTACAGATGATTTTGTACAAGTAGGTTGATGTATGCATCTTCAACTTTTCTGTGCAGAACTTTTGTACATGTAGCAAAGTTGATTAAATTTTACATTAATTTTACATGTTAATCGTCTTTCCATCAAACATCTTTATCTTTAGAATATTTGTACCCTTAACTCCAAATTTCACATTATTAACCATTATATTATCGCGAGCCACTTGATTTATAATCCTCAAAACACATATATAGTAAGAACATCCATAATTAAAATCTAACAATTACTTAGAAAATCATAATTTGCAACACAATCAAAACCATGGTCACACTTGATATCATTAACATTCACAATCATAAAATTTAAGGCCTCTCGAGACTTTAAAAATAAAAAAAATTTAGCGTCAAGATGTTTACCAATTCCTCGTAGTTTCTTCCAACATGTCTATCGAACACCCCACTCCCAAAACCCTTGGAAACTCCCTTTTGGTATTTTTAGTCCAGGTCGACCCCTGAGTTGATGCTTCTAGGTGTTATATAGATGTTTAACGTCTCAAGTACTCAAATCATGCATATTTTAACACAAATATAAGTGTACATGGTAAATATTGTGCTTTCAAACACACGAGGGTCTATATCTACGTGATTAACTTGTTGCTATGCAACGTCAATTACATGCTACTTTGTGTTTACTCAATACTGCATGACTTAAATTACTGGATAGTGTGTGATATTGGAGACATGCTATGTTGAATCTGTTAATGGAACAACCTTTTCTGTACTAGGATAAGAATGCATAAACCGAGTCATCAATATACGAAGCCTGCGCGAAGAATACCTCTGCGGTAGTTCACACGTATCATATATGATCATGGGTGCTTCTGTTTATCAGACTATCAGCGCAACCAACAATTGGATCAATGGGAAACTAGATAAATAAGATAGTTATGAAATAATACTACATTGCATGCAATATTTCAGCTTAACAAGAAGTTGAGAATGCCTACAGAAAGGAAAACAGGGTTCGATTTTCAAGGGGCAGAAGTAAACAACGCATGACTACAGACCCTGTTCTGTCAGATAATCACCAAGCCTCTCGACAATTATATTGCATTGGCCAGGAGTCATAGGCTCGTAGTATATTCCAATGAGCAATGCTTGGTTGGTCTTCTTGACAGTAATACCACCGGGACCCTGAAAAGAAAAGGAAGTTTAACCACATCAGAATTACGGACCAACTATCAATTCATCACAGCAATGTTCGGGGATGAAATTTGGACTTGGAAGCCCTTGTAAGGTGAAAGTTAATCATCTGGACCCAAAGACAGATCGTTAAAACACCCATACACTAACAAACTATCAAGATATTGTTTTTTCTTCTTTCCCTCCTCAATTTTCTTGAAGTACAAACCTCTAGAGGCCTTGCACATTGTGAACTTTGCAGTAGAGAAATC
>CAIGRE010228790.1:0-11818 GCA_903798275.1 Fraxinus angustifolia subsp. syriaca | reverse complement strand
TTTAAAAATTTCTTTATTTTTTAATTGTTTTAAGTGGAACTCATTTACACTTTTTTGAAAATTTTGAAAATATGACTACAATTATTTATTTTATTATTATTTTTTATTTAAATGGGAAGGTAAATTTGTTGCTTTATGAGACTTTAACGAAAGAAATGAATAGCAAGGATGTTTTGCACGAAAAAGGGTCATGAGAACTCAAATGTCAAAACTAATACATACATGATAGAGACGTTTTACATCAATTACCATGAGTTCATATCTCATTAATTGCTATAATTTTTTTTTTCTTTTCAAAAAATTATCAATTATGCAATGAATTATTAGCACAATTATCACTAGATGGGTTTTAAAATGGCTCCAATTGAAATTGATAGCATTACTCTCAAGGTATTAATCTAAAAAATATATATATACTTAGACCATATTTGCTTGCAACGAATTCTATGGGAAGTGTCACATTTAAGAAAAACGAATTCCATTTTGACCATTTAATTGCAATATGAAAATAAAAATCGAATTCTAAGGTACAACCATTTTAATCTGCATGTTCTTTGTTTTCATGGAAAATAAATTTTTATGAGTTTGATGAATTTTTATTTTCCAACTAACAAGGAATTGAAATTCTTTTCTTTATTTGCCTATCAAACGGACCTTAATATATTCTTCCCCGATTCCGCCTCTAATTATTCTTCAATAAATTCCCCATTTATATTTGAGGCATTCCTTTTTCAAGATTTGGTCAAATTCTTGAACCAAAAAAGAACGGAAAGAAACCAAAGGATAGAAATGATAAGAGGATAAATAAAAGAAACAGAGGCTAGAAATTGAGAAAAATGGCTATCTTCCTCAAAACCACCCTCCTCTCCCTACAACCCACCTATCCTCTCCTCAGTTTCCCCTCCCTAACAAATCTTAATAATTTCACATTCAACTTCAGCACTAACCTTCACTTCAATTACCCTGTCACCACTTATTCCAAAAGAGCTAGAGCTGCTCCAATTTTCACCGTCTCCTCAAATGTCGATGTTTCCACTTCCACGACATCATTCGTCACTGGTAACTCATTTCTTGCTTATTCATTCTAGTCCTTAGCATATCAATTAATTTCTTGAAGATGGGAATTCAATTCTTATAGATTGTTTTTGGGACAAAGGATTAGACCGTATAAGGACTTAAGCATAAAATTGGATGAGATACTATGTAGTAGCAATAGCATTCAGTTTTTTGCACTATAACTCTGAAAGAGGAGTTGGGTTTAGGTTCTTGCTTCTCCATATTCCTTCTTATCACTAGCATATCAATTAATATTTTGATGATGGGAATTCAATTCTTGTAGGGTTTGTTTAGTACATTAGATGAGATTGTGCAGGGAATTAAGTCTAAAATTGGACTAGATACTGTGTAGATAGCAATAGCATTCAGTTTTTTGCACAGGGAGGAGGTGTGTTTAGGCCGGACAAGAAGGATCGTGTAAATACAGTTCTGTTAGATGAAACTATCCACCTTAATACTTATTAGCTACTATCTACTCTGATTTTATGCTTAACTCTTTGTATGGTCTAATTGGTTGTGCGATAAGGTTAATTATCTTCTGATTATTATAAAAGGTTGGACCGAATTCGCAAAAAATGCGTCGGGTGAATGGGATGGGTTTGGAGCGGATTTCACAAAGGGAGGGAGACCCATTGAGCTACCCGAGTCAGTAGTCCCGGAGGCTTATAGGGAATGGGAGGTTAAGGTTTTTGACTGGCAAACACAGTGTCCTACTTTGGCTCAACCCCATGAGTTTTCCCTCATGTACAAAAACATTAAGCTACTTCCCACCGTTGGTTGTGAAGCTGATGCTGCCACAAGATACAGCATCGACGAAAGAAATGTTACTAATAATGAGCAAAGCCATGTTTTGGCATTTGCATATCAATCCAGCGGGTGTTATGTAGCTGTTTGGCCTGTTTCTGATCAGGGTGAACACAAGTTATTGGAGCTGGAGCATTGCTTAATTGATCCTCGGGATAAAGAATCGCGGGTGAGAATTATTCAGGTTATCCGAATTGAAGACTCTGAGTTGGAATTACAGAATATTAAAGTCTTTGTTGAGCAATGGTATGGTCCCTTTAGAAATGGAGATCAGCTAGGTGGATGTTCAATACGCGATTCTGCATTCGCTGGCACACAACCCTTGAAACCTTCACAAGTTACTGGTGTTTGGCAAGGCCCCAATGCTGTTGCAACCTTCGATAATTCTCAAAATGTAAGGCCTTCGCATTATTTTCATTTCATCCATGGAATTATGTTTGGTTGATCATGATGATGGTCTTAAACTGCTTAATTATATTTGAACTCTTCAATTATTTGTGTCCAAAGATCATCCTCCAACTTAAGGATGAAAGTGTAAGGCAGACGGTCAGAGAAGAGCGCAGCCTGGTCTTACTCCCTAAGCAACTGTGGTGTTCACTTGAAAAGGGAGAGAATGAGGAAACTTTCTGTGAAGTTGGATGGCTGTTGGATGAGGGGCGGACCATCACTTCAAAATGCATCTTTTCAAGCCACGCAGAGTTAAAGGCAAGTTGTTTGCTTCTTGTTTTCTTGATTTGTTTCGGATTTATCTAAATTGCACAAATCAGACTAGCTAACTAAAATCGGGTGTCAGGTTACCTATGCACAAAATGAGAATAAACCTTTTTCAAATGGTAATTAGTACTATTCGAGTCAACCAAGATATATAGCATCAAGTATTTACTTAGAACCGAATTTTTTGCAATGGGTAGTTGCATTTCTGGAAAAAGAGTCAATTTTTTCTTACATTGAATCATTCATATACAAGCGTCTGATAAATTGACTATTTTTTTCCCATGAACATACTGTCGATGTTAATAGCTGATGTTCCCGGTTGGGTAACCCCCTCATTGAGTATTTTCTCGGACTAACATTTACTGCAATTCTTCTAGCAGGAAATTGCAATTGCAAGCGAAGGAGTAGCAAGTTAAGCTGCATCTCGTCCATACTACGAAAGAAGACTGCATGCGACTATGCCAACAAATTGAACAAGCTCTCAGACAATCTGAATGCAACTGTTTACATAAAAAGTGCATACTACATATTCACAAGGTAATATCAAATTTGTATGTTGTATTAAGTAAATGTATCCAATGTTATAATTAAATCAAGTGTTTGTCAATCTCATCTGTTGGTCTTTTCATGTATATTCTAAATTAACTTCTGAACAATGCTTGATATCATAACCTTTTTACCGAAGATTTATAAAGGAAACTCGAACAATTCTTCAACTGCATAAATAAGTACAAGGTCTGAACTGAAATAGAACCGCAAAATAGTTCTAACAGCTTGAAATAATTAGCTGTAATGATTTCACACTTTTAAGTTCATATGGCTCACATTGACACAAATAGTAAAGCTTACAGCCACCCGAAGGTAAGACTCTTAATAACTCAAATTAACATCTACAATCTAAATCACTTGTGTTGTGGAACAAATATTGAATTAAGCGAGCATCTGAAAATGTATCTTTGACGCTTATAACTGAACATACTCCGCCATCTTCCGTGTACACCCTACAAGGAACATTTTTTTCTGTTATGATAGAACATTTTCTTCATTATGACAAAGCTTTAAGATGCACAAACAAGAAGTTTTGCCATTATGTCAACATCTGGGGGCTTCTGACACGATTTTCCAGAAAACGTCACTGATGCACATGAAAATGAAAGACGTTAATACGTATCTACGAAGTCTAAATTAGATTTTAGTGTGGTTGTATATTAACTTTTAGCCAAGATTTTTCGCAATTTATTTTCATGGTCCATATCCTAAACAAGACATCCAAATAACAAATGGCAGAATAAAAGGACACACATCAAGTAACTAAAGATGACGGAAATCCTAGATTGTTCACAAACAATCCACTAGACATCCCGGATTTGGTGTCAACCAAACTGTCTAAAAAAAACCCACAAAAGAACACCAAATCCGAAGTGTTCTCATCTTTTTACACAGCAACCTCGAACATTTATTTATCCTATGCATCTGTAAGGCTGTGTTCATTACAGAGGAATCCCCATAGCCTCAAAAAACTTTTTTGCTTACACGGGAACTGAAGAACGGAATTCTAAAATGAAGCTGGAATTTACCTGTAAACAACATGCAGATCAAAAAGCTAAAGAGCTCCTGGAGCATCTCGCATGCTTATATTCAGGCTGTTTCGCATAGTTCGTCTACCAATACCACCATTGCCCTTTTGCATCATAGCAACAAATTCTCCATAATCTATCCTTCCATCCTAAAAGATCCATTATTGGATTATTAACAATGCATGGATAAAAGTAAAAGAACAGAAAGCCCAAAATGTCTAAATTTAGAGAAATTAAGAAGAAAATCTATTAATGATTTTGTTGACTACCCAATGTTAGCAAATTGCGTACTTCTATGCAACTGTTGCTACAAAAACATCAGTATCTTCCAGAATGACATCTTTTAAAAGTAAAGAATTTCTGGACAATTTACAATGGAAAATTGTTCACAGGCTAAAAAATAGAGCAGAGAGATAATATTTTCTTAATTGAATATATATATCCTAAATGTGATACGTAAGCTTAATGGTCATTCAAAATCGTTACACCCTGAAGAAATAAAAAGCAAGTTGATAGAGGTCAACGCTCATATGCAGCTAAGCCTCCTTTTGGCAAGCAGTTTATAAATAGTGTATAAATTTAGTCAAAGACATAACTACTATTCATTAATATCCACATATTTTGTGGGACCCTTACTATTCCTGTGACTATTCCTATTTATAAATTTGCCAAATGGAGGCTAAGTTGCACACAAGGTATAATATAATACAAAATTTTGAGTTTTGCTTCAGATCAACAATTTAAGCAATATATCCAAGCTTTTTAAAAATTATATATGTTGCATGGGAGAAAATTTTGTTTGTGCAGGATGAAACTAGTGAGGTTTCGACCCAAGGTGTATATAGTCAATTGAAACAAGATCTCTCCTTCAATATCCTGACTTACATTATCTTGATCAACTTCTTTGATAATATCTTCAAGGGGGACATTTGTCATGCCATGTTCTACACAAGCTTGCTGGAGTTCATCAACCGTAATATAACCACTTCCATCCTTGTCAAAATATTGGAATGCTGCCAAAAGGTGTTCCTCACGTTCTAGTTTGTTTAGGTGAATTGTTGCTGCTACAAATTCTCCATAGTCAATGGTTCCACTATTGTCTACATCAGCCTGCAAATCACAGATTCAGTCAATTTGATGGACTGAAAGTTTTGAAGATACCATGTGCACAGAAAACATTGACAAAATCCCAGTTTGAAGATTGTAGGCATTGATCAATAGAAGTGAGAGATCCTAAACATCTGTTTCAAAATGTTAAATATGGTATCGTTTCATGTGACAGAGATATGGTCTCCCACATTTTCAGAGAGGGGAACCAAGTTGCAGATGCACTTGCTACCGAGTGTTGACATCATCATGGATACCAGAAATATGGTCCAGCCGACCTACCACGACATGTAAGGACGCTTGTTCAGATTGACAGGTATGATTTGCCCAACACTAAAGTTTAGATATTTGTATTTTGCTTTTATTTTTTTATTACTTTAACTTGTTCTTTTTGTAAGAGAAGTAGTACTTTCTTATTTATTGTCCTTATTTATTGATTTCATTGATATCATTTATAACCACGGTATTCTTCCGCCACAAGTGAGGACATTTTAATAAAATCTTGGAGGTATCGCCCTCCTTCCACCAAAAAAAAAAAAAGAAAAAATGTTAAATATGGATCTCTATGAGCAGGTACCCACCACTAAAGGCCAAGGCCTAACTCAAATGGTAAGAGCGAAACCTTACAAGGTCTCCTGGGATCAAGCCTCTTTTTGAGGGGGGATGAAATCCTTTGATCCCCTTTAATCTACCACTAAGTTTCTAAATTATTGAAAAGCTTCTACTGGCTGCAAATGTTAGCAGAAAGATTAACTGCTAGAGAGCCAAGAGGACGCTGCTAAGGCTTGTTTGGCACAGCTGTTTCTAAAATCATTTTTCTCAAAAATCATTTTCAACCACACATTCTATTGGGATCCACAACTTTTCAGCCACGTTCTCCAAAAAAATTATTTCACTCGAAAAAATCTTGCCAAACAAGCTTTTAATCTTCTATGTACTAATCCCCCTTTCAATTTTCTAGTCGGAACATGGCAGAGACTGCAAGTAAAAAAATATAAAAGGTACACTTGTTGGCTGCGTTACCTGAATGCGAAATCACATACAAGAAAAGATAAACAGAATCACATTCAAAACAGGCAAAAGAACATGATGCTTATCCTGGAAAAACTGTCATACAGCATCCATCAGATCACGTATCTCAGTATCCTTTAAGGTGGATCCATATTTTCTTAAACCAGCTTTAAGTTCGTCAAATGTGATTGCCCCACTGTTATCAGTGTCCATGGCCTTAAACATCTCTCTCAACCCAGCAATCTCCTCTTCTGACAAGCTTTCAGCTATTACCTGGAGGAGGCATAAGTGTGCTTTATAACATCATTTTCCTCAATGATTCAATTTTTATCTCCTTTAGTCAAGGTGGCATGCACACTCACTCACAAAGAGATGTGTACATAAGCATCTTGAGAGTAGGAAAACAAATAGTTGAAGCACAATAGTAGAAGGCTGGTGATTCCACTTATTACATACCCGTAAAGCCATCTTCTTCAATTTATTCATTGCAGAGAACTGTTTAAGACGAGAAAGAACGGCTGGATCCAGTGCCCTGTCTGGAGCAACACCATTTTCACAAATCCAAGGATGACCTAAAAAATTTTGATAAAAGAAAAAAGATATGATTACCAGATACCTTAGGACAGCTAAAACAAAAGACGGCTGCAAACAAACTTGAGTAAAAAACATCACCAGATTAATTTATGCAACATGTCTATTAATAAATTTATTAAATCACATTCTTGACATTTCTTTCAAATAATGAGTGTAAAAATAAGGTATTTCAACAGTAACTTGGAGTAATTACACCATAAACTGCAGCCATTTTCCACTATTCCTTTGCATAGTTCATAATTGTCAAACCAAAATTTTAGAAGTAAAAATAATTCCTACTACTCTAGAAAAAGCATTTTGTTCATAAAGCTTCACAGTCCCTAGATGGAGGTGTAGTCTCAAGACAAGAAAGCGAAATCCTTAAAATATTGCACTTTCTAGCCAGTGCTCATGAATGCTGCAATATTAATGCAAATAGCCAACCTTTGCTCCATAGACTCAAGAATTTTTTAATTGAAATGAACCAAGTTAATCGTGATGCTACCAAGAAAAATGAAAGGGTTTTCAAGAATCCTACATCAAAGGGTGAATAGTAACTCCAACCGTGCAGGAAAAGTGAACATACATAATACTTCATGAGCAGTCAACCGCTCTGAAGGGTTCATGCATAACATCTTCCGAATTAGATCTTTAGCACTCTCTGATATCAATGGCCATGGGTCAGAATCAAAATCAATGTGTCCCTTCAGAACTGCATCAAATATCCCCTGTTGTGTTTCTGAACAATAAGCGGTAGAATCGTCACACATTACCCTAGACAAATGAATATGTATATGGTGTAGAGAAGCAAGTTACCAGCCCAAAAGGGTGGCACGCCACTTAATAATATATAGAGTATGACCCCTGCCGTCCACACATCTGCTGCTGGGCCATAATGCTTCAAAAGTACTTCAGGTGCAACATAATATGGGCTTCCAACCACATCTGTGAACATCTGACCTAAAACAGCAAGTCATTCATGAAGTTAGAAAAAAAAAATAATAAATAAAAAGAATGAAGGAAGAAGGAAGAAACAATTTTGATCCATTTTTACACGCGCAAAACAACTACAAGGCAAAATGGAAAATAGTTATACCTGGCTTAAAGAAAACAGAGAGTCCAAAATCAATAGCTTTGAGAGAGAAATCATCGTCCTTGTTTACCAATAAGAAATTCTCCGGTTTAAGATCTCTATGCATAACCCCAAGGGAATAACAAGCCTCAACAACCCCTACAATAATCTTAGTCAATTCAGCTGCCTTTCTCTCACTGTAGTGCCCTCTATGAATGATGCGATCAAACAATTCACCCCCAGCACAAAGCTCCATAACAATGTGAACATACAAAGGATCCTCATATGCCCCTTTGATGGTGACAATATTCTTGTGGCCAGCCAGATGATGCATTATCTGAATCTCCCTCCTAACATCCTCTACATCTTCTTTGGAGATCAATTTCCTCTTAGGTATAGATTTACAAGCATATTCATTGCCCGTGGAAATCTCAGTGCACAAATATGTAGTACCAAATTGACCTTGTCCTAACTTACGCCCAAGTGTATAGAGATCGCGAATATTAGCAGTCTTGTGACCCAACACAAAATAAGATTGGTTAGTAGTTCCACGATTCATACTACTATCTTTCTTGGGACTAAGCAGTGGTAAATTGGGGTCTTTTTTGTCGTTTGGTTGGTTGTCTCGGGAGAATTCTTGAGCAACTACGTGTTGGGAGGTGAAGGTTGTAGGTGAGTAGTAACTGTCAGAACTGTGGCGGCCAGTCGCAGGGTCGTGCTTGGAGTTGGAATATTCTTCGGGCTGATCGTAGCCCTGAAATTGTACGTCTTTGAAAGACCCACGGCATGTATTGCCCATGAACAATTGAAGTTCCCCCTCCCTCTGTCACATCAATTTCTTCACAGCCTTTTCCAAGTCCAATCTTTTTCACCATCAATAAAACTGAACTGAAATTCTGAGAACATAAACAGAAAAGGAAACTTCACATTAACCCAAAATCAGGAAATCTCCAATAATCGAGTGCTGATAATTTTTTAAATTTTCGTTTCAACACCCACTCCAAAAAAGAGAAAAAATTTCAAAGAACAAATCTATCCACAGATCGGATCAAACAATCAAAAGCAAGCAATATCTGAGCAGCACATCATCATAATACAAGAAATAAATATGAAAAATCCAGCCATGAATCAAGAAAACTAGTGATCAATAAAATAATGACAACATACATATTAAGTGTGCAGATTATGATAAAAAATGAGACAGAATCTTTCAAAGGGGTGAATAAAAAGATGGATCTTGAGTTTATGGTTAAAAGTACCAGGAAAAAGCAAGTGAGGAGAAAATACAGAATCTATCAAAGGGATGATACGGATAATGATGTCGCGTCTGCTGATTTGCTCCACCACGGCACCACCTAATTCCGCCGCTGAATGGGGAGTGCTGACCAGCTTAGCCGTCTCTCCTTTTCTCTCACCCACAGACGAGACCCACACCAGCTACTCCTAATTGATTAACTATTGCAAGTCGAGGTTTTTTCGAGGTATAAAAAGAACAAGCTTTTTGTCCAAATTCACATTCTGTGGTTGAGTTTCATTGTCATCCCCATAAATTAGCGCGTGGACTTCACACAGTTCCATTAAAATGGATTAGCGATTGATGAGTGTGTTAAAACTGGTCCACAACACAGTAGCAGCATCTGTAGAGAGTTGCTGCACTTGCCGTGGGGTGGATATTTTCGCAGACACTCACTATGCAAAGTTGGGGGTGGATTTTTTTATTTTTTTATTTTTTATTATGGTGGATCCCACACATGTGAGGGGTGTAATCCCTGTATTTTTAATCAGTGTGCGCATTTCCTTCCCTGTAGGCACTAGGCAATTGAAATTTGAACAAACGAATGGAATAATGAATTAGAATCTTGAATTTCTTCCTTTCGTTGCAGTCCAAATAGTTGATCTTAAGATGAAGTAGATTGTTTAATGCTTTTGATTAACTGTTAACGGAAGGGTCCAAGAAAATCCGTATCCATTAATGGCTCGTGTGGCTCCATTAGTTGCTCATTTTGAAACAAGATCACAACACAGTTGAATGTAAAAAGTATCAAATTGATTTGCATGCAAACAAAGGAAACTATCTTTGAAGTTTTACCAAGAAAATCTGTGTTAGATCATGACATTGACTAGCGAGTTAAATGGATAGTTGCGGAGAAGATTGTGATTGATGAATCACGAAGATTTTCCCGTTTGAGATCCATCGAGAGTCATATTAGCCCCATCCATTTTTAGTTCCCCAGTGTCCCCATACGCTCCACCAATCTCTTGAGCTCCACATATATGCTAATGGCACCAGTTCGATGACAACACCAAATCGCCCCTAAAGAAGCATATATTTTAAGACGTTTCATCCAAAATAACCAACACAAGATATTTACTGCTTTGGAATATCAATCGTAATAGAAAAGAATAAACGTTCATTTTTACATAACTCGGGAACCTTGTACATTTTTTAATTAAATCAGCACAAAGATTTAGGCGGGATTTATGCCTCCACCTAAACCCAATCCCCTATCACGTCTATTAATATAACCAAGAAATACAACGAGGGGAACCTAGTGCTTTGCCTCATAACTTACACGAGAATCTGAAAACGAGGACTAACCTAGACCATTGCTATCTATATTACTAAACCAAGTCCATGACACACATTGATTGCAAAAATAGAAACCACAACTTTTGTACCTAACACAAGGAACCTGTAGACTATCCATTCTCAAAAGACCAGCAATTCTCCTTGGCCGAGAACTTGAAGATGCTCGAATCGCTGCCCATCATTTACCAAAACATCTGCTCCTGCATTTCCTTCTCCGTAAATATGTGACGGCCTTGCTGGATATCCCGCTACACAACGCTGTGCACAACATTATATAATATTTTAACTTCCTTTTTTTCATTTAATCTTGTTGAAGACTCTTAGTACAATCTACCACACAGGTCATGGAAGATAAAAGTTACACTTCATGTACTATATCCATGCAGAACCCTCTGCTATTTCATTGTTCACAAAATGGTTCACTTTGAGTAAGCTATAACGTGATTCCCATCGAATGGACACATTAAAAAGGAAATGTAAATATGTAATTCATTTTTTTTTTATTTGTGTGTGCATGTGTCGGGGGTCGACTTCCCAAGATAATGATGGTGATAGGATGTAGCAATCGACAATCAATTTCATCAGAATCACAATAGAAAAATTCCCAGTCCCATAATTTTTATTTGACCTAGACTAAGCTGTTCAAATTCTCAATAATAGTAGCAGAGAGCACGAGACATAATACTTCATAATGTACAAAACATCATCCTTGTCAATTTTGAATCAAGTCTGGACCATTGAACCAATCATTTCCACTTAGATTTCATTCAAGACATGAGATTTATTGCTGCTGCACCTAATCTATGAACATTGACCCATGAATTTTTTTTAATCCAAATTTACAATGAACAGAGAGTCTACAAAGCTGAAAGTTTGGACAGAAAACTACTTGGTTGGTCATAGATTCTGATGATTAATAATCAACTTATTTCCTTTGTACACAGTTAATATTTTCTTCATAATACCAGAGAATGCTTGGTGAGCAGAAAAAGTTAATCCTAAATGTACTGGGACTTCCAGGAATGTTATGTTATAAGGTCCCAGATTGCACTCAAATAACCCGAATAATGAGTCTTTCTACTCTAAATGGCTTCTTATATTTGTATTAATGCAATGTGTAAACTTCCGTATGTTCCACCCCTTCCATATCTAACAGAGAATATAATACAATCAAAATGGACCGTTTCCGGAAAAGAAATACATCCATATTGGAAGGTTTACAAGAAAAAAGATAGATGCAAACAGGGGCGGAGCCAGGATTTTTTGTCAGGGTGGGCACAATTTATCGATATTGAACGTTGAATTTTTGTCATG
>CAIGRE010228727.1:0-10422 GCA_903798275.1 Fraxinus angustifolia subsp. syriaca | reverse complement strand
AGTGTGGCTGCTTGTTTTCTCTTCTCAAAAGGCCATTATTCGAACCCTCCAAGTTGTATTTATAGCGCCCCCTTTTAACTCGTCAACATTAGGGCTTATTTGGTAATTTGCACAGTCGCAACGCAGGGGTGCCTGAACTCGCTGTAATATGCATCCGTCAGCCTTCAGTATTTTGATCATAACTTTTGCTCCTGATATTCGATTGAGATGATTCAAGATTCTTTGAAAAGATTATTCAAAGGGTTGCAACTTTTTTTGAATGTCATTTTCTAATTCAAACGTTTCCTATGTCGAAAATGAGTTTCAATATGAAACTACAAATTTGGAGCATAACTTTTTCGGTTGAAAATTGGTGTGTGATCATACTTTNCAATTGACTTCAAACACTCTCAAACCTTCATTGTGAGGTCCAACACAACTTTGGAGTGTTTGTACCTTACTCCTTGAACTTTTGGTCTCTTACAATTTAGCTCATTTCTCCAATTTGCCAAGTTTTGCTTATTTCCTTCAATTTCATCAATCTAAATCATAACATCAAAACACACATTAAAACCCCCTAAAACTCTATCAAAAGTAACAAAATAAAGCATTTAGTGACATAAATATGATGTGTGTAGAACACTCATCAGAGTGCTATACATCTCAGCACAAATCCCGTGTATCATGATTGAACTAAACATGTTGATATAAAGTTTCACTTTGTAAAAAATATGGCTGAAAAATGTCTAATTAGTCTAGAAAAAATTTCTACTGAGTTTAATCCCTCTAATTTGGGAACTAAGGTACTATCTTTGAGTAAATTCAAAAACTGCTTGAAAATCCTAAATATCACTGAACAGCAGTGCGTTTGGAATAGTCAACCAGGTTTGGTTTTATGAATAAGTACTAACTTTTCTTTTTTTATTTTTACAGGTTAAATAAGAGCAAGTGATACAAAACAAATCTCTAGTACACTTCCGATTTTTGGCCCAGAATGATTGGTTGTGGAAATTGTGTTTCACACTTGTACAGCTCTTCTATTTTCTTGATCTTGTGATCTGGCCCTACATCTGGCCAGCTCTCCACCGTCTGATTTAGTGGCTTTTGATCTGCGTGCCTTAAAGCCATTCTTGACGTTTATTTGGTTATTGGTTTTTGTGTTTTCTGAGATGGTTCTCTGTGGGTGAGGGTTCATCTCTTCTGTCTGCCGATTTGTAAATCTTAGTGACTATTCTTTCAATCTTTGTAAAAGTTGAGTGATAGGGAGGGCAGATACTATACTTGGTGTATAAACTGTGTGAGATTGTGTATGAAATCTGTGTAATTTGAGGCGAGAGAAAAATAGTGAAGAAATCCCTGATTTCTTCATACATTTGTAACGGTTCTTGGTGATTTTAGTGGAACTAGAACATAATCCAAGTTTGTGGATGCTCAACGGGTGAGTAGGCCTTTTGGCTGAACATCCGGGCCCTTCGAGCGAAAAATCTTTGTGTTCTTTTATTTTTCGCGATTTACATTTAATTCGTGTTCTTTGTGAACTCTAGGACCAACATAGAGTGTTCATAATCAACTTGAAGTGCCAAGGGGAAGGGCTGTTAAAATTAACAGGTATGTTACTAAGAACTTTATGTTCCCCATTTTTGCTTTGAATTTGAAATACATAGAATATTATGTAAACTACGAAACAAAGAATGAATCATTTTAATGTAAATGATAATTCGAAACCTTTATTCGGCAACCGTGGAGAATAATGTGGAGCTGACAACCGTGAAATCAATTGACAGTATCCGGTTGGTTACTGAAAATTTTATCTTTACCCAATATTGTGCTGAGTTACAATGCACATTCGATATAAATTTATATATGATATGGTGTTGTTTGCAGGAACGAGGAAGTAAATGCTGTGAAAATGATGGTGAATATGCTATATCTTCAAGCATTTTTGCCTTGTATGCCTCCATTTAGCTGCTTCAGTTGTCAGTGTCGTGAATTGAGATTTAATTTGTTAACTTAGTGTGTTGTTCCTTTCCAAAGTTGGCTACTTCGGCCGCAAATGTTATGAATATGGCTTCTGTTCGCAAACTGTTACTTGGTCATCACAGACCAACTTAACAAAGAGCTTTCGTCGCATCAATAATAAGGTTGCTGATCGCACACATTTCCATATTGACACTTTGAAGCTCATAGACGACACAGCACCTTCACCATGGCTGAGCTTTTCAGAAGAGCAAAGATCTACTCGGTCTTAGATTGACATCACTGAGCATTCAAAACGTTACTAATGTCTCCACTCCGGCACTTCTTACAAATGAACATTTCTAATTACAAGCCTTTATTAGACATGGGAAATAACAAGACATTATTAAATTATAGATAAATAAACTTATTCAATTCTTAGTAGCAAAAGGCAAAAGGCTCAATTTTCATCTTGTTGTGTCCAAGTGTGAGGACTTTCCGAGAAAAATGGATATGGCACGAGGGCTGTCTTGCCCGGGGCCATGCTATTGTCAAAGGTGCGCTTGATGCTCGGAGCAGTGCGCAAGTTTAGAAGCTAGGCAGCAAATTGTTGAAAATAGTGATGAGCAAGTGACGGAGGCATGGATACCTAATTTACTTGATAACGGCATCACAAGACAAAATTTGTGGAAGCAAGTTAGTCAGCATTGATTGATGATTAATGCGAGCATGTGCTCGACAACATTGAGATCTTTTTGTCCAGATGATTTTAGTCTTCGAATTCAATTAGAAAGCGGGCACAAGAAAAATACATGACAGCGGTTGGAAGCGGTTATTGTTGAGTGCCTGAAAATGTGAGAAAATTGACCTAGCAGTTGGCGGTGTCAGCTGCAAATCCAATTTTGGCCTATAAATCTAAGTGTTGGGTACTTAGAACTTGGGAGAGAGGGAGAGGTGATGAGATAACGAGGTGTGTTGGCCCTTCACAAAATTTGTAACGTGTTTTTATCGTTTTGGTGATAAATAAAGTTGGGACGGTTTCGTAATTTTCGCGTATTGCTTTAAAACTTTTATTTTCATTTTTCTGCTCGACTTAGTTGAGTTCTGCTCTCAATTGAAATACATTTTTTACTATATGGTGTACTATATATGACAGTATTCTAAAATATGCGAATATGTTTCACATATGCCCACACATGCTTGTGGCTTTTTCGAAACATCTCGCATATGGGGTATGCCCATGATAATGTGATCAACTCATTTCATTAACTATATATGCATGCTTAAATGTCAAATGCGCAAGTATTTATGTAAAAACTATATCAATATTAGCCTAACAAAGTCCAGTCCATTTTTATAACTTGAAATAAGTAAATTAGGCACAACAAATATCAAAATAGCGTGAATCGTCTAAACTCATGAATTACATAAAATAATTTGTAGGGTTTTGACGTTTAAAAAAATAAATTTTTTTTCTTTTTTTTTGGGTAGAGTTGCAGCCTAGCTATCTACATCAAGCTCGAGTCTTCTCCTTCTTTGGTCTTCCTTTAGTTTTAGTAGCAAGTAATGCTAGTAATGCATAATCTCAAGTCATTGATGTTTATGATGATGAGGAAAGGTTGGCAATTATATCTTAGAATCTACAAAAGATAATAGAAATTCTCGAGTTGAAATAAGGAAGCTCAATGAAAATAATTTTGTATCACATGGAAGACGGAATTGAATGAAGAAAATGAGATTGAATTGGAATAGAATAAAGAGTTAGACAAGATTTAATATTTTTTAAGTTGGTGTTTGTATCTAATCTAATTGTATGAATTGATTATCAAATAATTGTAGTATTTATGATTTTAAGCAATATGTGTTTATTGAGAATTTGAAGAATGCGCGTAAAAACTATTCAAATGTCCCCACAAAAACTATTTATAATTGAAAAATGAAATCTTGTCATTTGGTATCTTGTTTTGGAATTTGGTTTAAAGATTGAAAATTTTGATTAATTATAAACTTGAAAAGTGATTTTGTGTCAATTATGGATGAATGAGAAATTATGGCCCAAAGTTGGAAGAAAGACGAGGAGAAAAAGAGGCAAAATCAGCTAACACTGCCACTCAAGCGATAGGCCAACGCCTAGCTAGTGGCAAAGCTGTCGCTCGAGCAACTAGCTAGTGGTGGCATGTGAAACATTTCTTTTGAAAAGATGTCACTGACACTTGAGTGAAAGGCCAGCGATAAGTTAGCGACAATAAGGGATGCATTCCTTCATGAACTGAATTTTGGAACGTGTCTCTTCACTCACAATCTTTTCTTTTCTATAAATAGGACCCTCTGAACGTCCATTATACATCAAATATCATTTTGCATTGAGTCTTATATCAAAATTTCTTGCAAAATTTCTCCAAAAATCATTCCAAAAGTTATTTTCCTGTAGAGAGAATAAAAATTGTTTGTTCAAGTTCGTTATTAGTTGTAATTTGAAATGTTTTTACCACAAATTATATATGTTGTATTTAGAGAGACAAGTGCCGTAATTCATTAACACCGATGTGAGGCAATTTTATCTTAAGAAAAAAAGTGTTTTATCACTTACCTCGGATTTTTCTTTCATCTTTCACTCTCCTTCCTTCTTTCGTTTTTCTATTTCATATTAAGTTTGATTACGCTCCTACGATTGAAACTTTACTATTCACTTTATCAATTACAAATAACCATTTCACTATACAAATCGCAGACAGTTTATTCAAGGTAGTAGATGGAACTCTTGAGTATGAAACTATGTTATGATGTTTATTAATTATTACTTAATTACTTAAAGTATCAAATACGTATTAAAGTGTGGAGTTTAATTGTTGTGCGGAGTCAGCACGTTGATCGATCTTCGTGCCGAAGATGTCGAGAGGGGTAAGAAGTCTCCCTACCAGGGGTGCGAGGGATGAAACCCCATGCAAACATATTATTAAGGGCAATTTACGAATTTGTGTTCTTACAAATTTCATTTTAGAATTTTAATTCTAGTAAAATTATACTTTGAAAACTATTGTCATAAAAGAGAGATTATAGAAGATAGGTGTACAATTTTATTTTGTAATTTTTTTTTTCATCATAGTAAATTTTTAAAGCAATGAAAGATGATATAGTCTCGTGTTGAAGCAAATAGAATTTTGTGATTTCTTTTTAATTCTAACATACGAACAAAAATTAGAAAAATCTCTCGACAATTACAACATGTAATTATTATATTTAAATATGGGTAATTGGCACAAAACATCAATACCTTTCGTTTTGTAGCGCAGAACGTCCATACCATTCACATTTTTTGTGCTGAACGTCATTTTACCAATTTTAACATAAAATGATTATTATACACTCCTATATAAATAAAATAAAAAAAGAAAAGAAAAATAAAAAATAAATTGCAATCCGCGCCTAAACTTTTTTAAAAATACAAATCAATCAAAAAAGTGGCGATTTTTTGCCTTTTTTTTCAACCCAAATGCGTCCAAATTTCGGCAGCCTCCGGCCACCCAAGCCGCCAAACGTTGATACCGGTCAATGGCCCTCCAATTCCCCCTTCAATTACCACCAAACAACTCCTAATTTCATCAACTATAGTGGTCGGAATTAATGCTGAAAGTTCGCTATCCTCAAATCTAAAAATCGTCGGAAATTACATTTCGGCCACCCCCATGATCGGAACTCACCTCCTATCAACTGCCTATCATCAGATGACCACACACGTGCCAAAAATTTACAATAAACATGAAAAAAATTAATTTCATGCCAGATTCTTTGCCAATCGCGACACAGCCCGCGAACTTCTCAAATTTCGGCGTCGTCCGGAACACCCATGGTTGCGGACCACCTAGGCTAGGTTCATCTTCACCAGGCGCACCTAGCCCAACCATAGGTCTAGGTCAATTTCGATTTGAAGTCGTTCAATTTATGGGAGAAATACTATGGTCCAAAAATTATAATTGAATTTCGACATGAAGTTCTAAAGAATTCACGAAAAATTGTGGAAGACAGATGAGTGGAATAGCTTCGCCGTGATGAGAGGGTGCTGAATGGAGTGGTCCACGACTATGGCTCAAAGGGATGACGTCGGAATCAGCCAAGTTCAGTGCATAGCGCGATAGTTGCGATTGTGTTATTTTCAGTTTCAAATTGAACTTATTTGATAAGTGTTTTGTATGAATTGCCCACATGGCTGAGGTCGTTTGGGTGTGGGCAACCGGATGGTGGTGGTCCGAGATCCTGTTGCTGGCAGGAGGTGCGACTTTCAGCAATTTGTCCATTTTTCGAGTATCTGATTTTGCTTGCTGATTTCTGTCGGATTATTAGATGATATGGGGAATTCTTGGGATGGAATTGTAGAGGGTGTTAAGGAGATTGTGTTGATACCAATGTTCGGAGGTTGTAGCGCTGGAGAAGAGTAGATGTGGTCATCAGAAGGTGGAGATGGTGGAGGGAGGTGGAGGAGAAGAGATAGTGTGTTTTTGTTATTTTTAATATTTTCATAAGTTTTGGACTGATTTACATTTTTAAAAAAGTTTAGGAACAAATTGCAATTTATTCTTTTTTTTTATTTTTTGTTTTATTTATATAGGAGGGTCTATTGGTCATCTTATGTTAAAAATTGGTGAAAATGACATTCAACATAAAGAATGTGAAAGGTATGGATGTTCTGCGCCAAAAAAGAAAGATAAAGAAGTTTTCCACAAAACTCTTCAAATATAGGGACGTTTTGCGTTAATTACCCTTTAAATAGTGTAATCCAAGTATTTATTTCAATCATATACTATGGGAGTGTTTGATGCACATATGGAAAATAAATTGCATTTTATGATGTGATGAAAAATATATGGTTAAAAAATAAGAATTTTTTTTGAATTTGCGTTTATTTTATTTAAGAATGTACGATTGAAAATAAGTTTTTAAAGAATGAATTTTCGTAAGAATGTGTATCTATAATTATCAGAACTATGATATGGCCGGCCTAGAAGGAATAAGTCACGTGAAAGCACGTGGCGTAAGAGAGTCGCGTGCTGGCGTGACTTCACTTTTTTTGTTATTTTTTATAATAAATAAACAAAAATGAGAGGAAAAACATAAGGTCACGAGAGTCCCACGTGAGCATCTGTCCTAGTTCTGACAAAAGAAAGGAAAAAAGTATTTTCTCTCTCACACAGTTGTCAGAGACATACAAAGATTGGACATGTGAGGCAGCTTTTAGGTCACGATTTTAATGTCGTGTTTAATTTGGAAATTTGTGAATTTTCTCTGAGTAAAAAACGAACCAAGTGACGTGGAGTGATTGGATGGGTCCCACATAAATGGACCGCATCGAACCGCACCCTATCCAAGGTGGGAGCTTGATGTAGCTTAAATTAAGCTCCAGTTTGATGCATATTATTTTCAAAAAAATATATTTTTTTCATTGATGTGATAGAAAATATGTGGTTGAAAAAAAATAAAAGTTATTGATGTGATAGAAAATATTATTTTATTGAAAAATTTGTGATTGAAAATGAATAGAAGAATGAAAAAAAAATAATGTAAATCAAACAGGGGCTTAAGCCATAAAATGACATGAAGTCACAAGGTTTCCAAAATAATTAACGAAAGTTTTCATCTATTTTTAAAATGGTTCTAAATTCTATTATCACTTTTTATCTATAAGGCCATGTTTGATACCATGAATCTTCCAAATTTCATTTTCCATTTTTTTTGTTGTTTGATGTGCAATTTTTTCCATCCAAAGGATGGAAAAAAATTTCCCTCCACGCACCATTTCCTAGATGTGGAGGGAAATGATTTTCCCACTTGTTATGAACTTTTTTTTTTTTTTAACATAAACAATAGAAACAAATTACATAATAAATTATGGAAAAAAAATTCACTTTAATGGATAATTTTCATGGAAAACAAAGTCAAACGAATAATAAACTTTGATAAAAAATGATTTTTTAGGAAATTTTATTTTTTTCGTTTTTTTACTTTTTGGCAATGGAAATGAATTTTATAATTAATTGTGAAAAAAAATTATCACTTTAATGGATAATTTTCATATAAAACAAAGTCAAACGAATACAAAAAGATCAAAAATTCTAAAATTTTCGAATGAAAAATTACACCAATCAAACACTAAGAATTAACAATTTCATGAAAAACAAGTTCTAGACAATTATTTTATCTGGAATTCATTTTATTTCCAGCCATTTTCTATCATTGCAGTCAAACGGACCCTAAAATTGAAGGCACGTAATTGTAATTTCAGTGACAATTATTATATTACATGGTAAATATTTTATAAGAAAAAATAATATCTAATGTAAGTGATTAAGTCCCCGATTTCGATTCAAATCTCAAATTAAAGTCAATAATTAATTTTAACCATACATTTTATGATGTTCACGACTTTTCCACCACACATTTTCATTAGTTTTTATTAAAATCTATTAAAAATCTAATTTTAATATTTAACAAACAAGAGTTGAGTGTCAAAAAACAAAATGAATGCAAGCAATGATTGCAATAATATAGATGTTGAGATGGTTACTATATAAAGTAACAACTTGAGCAATGACGGTGAACATATGACTCCTCACATGTTCGATTGCAAATCTCGTGTGAAAATCTCTCTCAATGTCTCTTGTACTCGTCCTACCATAAATACAAGGCCAAATATGATTTAAATTTTGGTGTATGTTTTCATGGAAGTAGGTCCATTTATTTTCTCACGTTTAAAGTGCTATCAACCAATGTGACACCTTTGATCTAGTAAGAATAGTTTTGCAAATTTAAGTATGTAAAGTTACTCAACTTGGACGAATTGATGGTCTGCAAACTGATACGGACTCAGACGAAAACAATTGAAAAATCTCCAAGTTCCATAATGAAATAACGGAGTTCGACCCAACTAACACCTAGAGAGGAGGGAGTGAATATGTGTTTATGCAGAATTTAAATTTATCAATTAATAAATGCAGCAAGACACAATTATTAATTAATCTAGATAAATTTACATACACTACCATCCTATGTTGAATTGCCGCATATAATAAATTATTGAAAAATAAATAACACTTGAAAATTGTTTACGGGAAAACCCCCGTACTGGGTAAAGCCTCCGGACTCAAACCTATAAAAATCCATAATAAACAAATCAACTAACAGTACTATCGGACTCGACTAACTTTAGTACTTTCTGACCTCTTAACTGTAATTACCAAAGCCCTCGTGTATTGCAAGCTCATGCACCAATTTTCGACATTTTGAATTTGTCTAAATCCTGTGGATCAGTGAGAACTCCCCGTTCTCCAACGACCGGAATCCCAGACACCTTCCTTAATTTTCAGAACTCTAATAGATGTTATATAAGTAAGTAGTTTGGCGTTTGTTTAATGTAAGGTTGATATTTTTCAATGCAATAATGAACTCAATATGAATGTTGAACTCTAAGAATGATATGGTGGTATTAATCTCTTGTTTATCTCAATGTTAAACTCTTATTTTTTTCAAATGATGGCATGCATATATATAGTGTAGAGGTTTTGGGTAGTATGGACAGGATAAACCTTGAAAAACGTGAAATGGGTTTTCACGGGATACACCGTCGCTTGAACGACAGCTTAGCGATAGGTGAGTGACAGTTTGTCGCTTGAGTGAAGTTTAGACGACAGGCGAGCGATGCATCTTCTATTTTTACCACTCGAGCATTAGCTGGACAATATGTTAGCGAACTTTTGTCGACTCTTTTTCCTTAGTTTCATACTCAAATCCTAAAATTTCTAACTAATCACTTGACACTTTGACTTTTAAAAACCTTTTTACAACGATAATTTTGTTAAAAAATTGCCAACAACTTTAAAACCTAACACATAATTTTATTCAAATAACAAATAACCAATTCAAGTTTTTAAAGAGAAAGGAGAAACTTTTCTAAACAAACAACTCTTCCTCAGATAAAAAATATCCTAAAAAATAAATGAATTAAATAATTTCCACCAAAAATAAAAATTAAAAAAAATCCGTTTCTACAACCTAAATGTAAATGATAGGTTTTGGCTCAGAAATAGGTGTGCTCTAATAATAATATTTTTATCTAATTCTAACGTGGTCGATTCAATTAAACTATCTAATTGCATCACATGTTTTTATTTATTTATTTATTTTGCACGATTATGACTTATGAGTCTCCAACCCAAAACACTTAATAATTCTCTCAATCTATAATATATTAAATATCATATCGAGTAAAAATCATTTTTTGGACGATTATAATCCTACTACAATTTAATTATTTCAATAATACCCAATTTTTCATTTTTTCAATAACTATTTGTTTTATAAACTGTAATATATACTACAACATTCTTATTCATGCATGTATTTATTGTAATTAACTATTAATTAATTAACTTTCACGTTCATTTAATTGGTATTAATTAGATTTCATCCATGTTTGTGTTATTAATTCTCAATTAA